>JAMJFZ010003145.1:1892500-1962500 GCA_026225945.1 Cricetomys ansorgei | reverse complement strand
CCGTGTTTGCCATTTATTAAGTTTATTTTACTAAAATCCCTCAGCTTATTCCATAATATTAAATATAACATATTTAGTTCATGAGGTTGATGAACAGTATTTAATTAAACATTCAGTGTGTACTTGATGCTTCTTCTTTCCCCTTACCAGGGTGAAGTGGAAAGTTAGACATACAGGCCAATTTGAATTTCATGACAGGCAGCTTCTGTGATGAGCCCCAAGGAACCCTCTCAGGACACTTATACCACTGGCTATTCCTACCATTTAGGCTAAACTCGTCACTAGGTTGAATCTAATGACTCCTTGTTAGTGAACAGAATATCTAAATCAATAATCAGTAGACTTCTCTCTCCTTTTCTTCCTCTCCCCCTCCCTCTCTCTTTGGCCTGAGAGAAGCAAATTTATATTTGGGAGGCCTACGGAAAAGTTCATGTCTCTACACCATCAGCAACAACATGAGGGCTGCCTGCAACCACGATGCTCACACTTGGATGAGGGATGCTCACCTAACTTTGGGGACGGAAATAAGTGTAGCCACCAGTGATCCCCTTGCTTGCAAACTCAAGAGAAAACCTAAGCCATAGGTCATCTCAGCTGACCCCTCCTTCCTGACCTTTGGGCTACTACGTTTTGAACAATGTTTACATAGTTGCAACAAAGTATATGGCAAAAATAATTTACTCTCATCAGAATAAATTTTTTTTTCATTTCTCTGAACAGTGATAATCCATTCAAACTGATCTAGAGACTTACAGTTTAGCCAGTGGACACTAATAGAGAGGAACAGAAGCTGTAAAGTTGAGCTGGGAATATGAAAATAGCTATGTAACATTTTAAAATACCGTGTTCATTATTATCTGTGCTGGCTAGTCTTATGCCAATTTGATGCACAAACTAAAGTGATCTGAAAGGAGTGAACCTTACTTGAGAAATTCCCCTATAAGATCTGGCTGAAGAGCATTTTCTCAATTAGTGGTATGGGAAAGGGCCAGTCCATTATGGGTGGTTCCATCCCTGGGCTAGTGGTACTGAGTTCTATAGAGGGCAGGCTGAGCAAGCCAGGGAAGCAAGCCAGTAGGCAGCACCTCTCCATGGCCCCTGCATCAGCTCCTCCCTCCAGGTTCCTGCCCTGCTTGAGTTCCTGTCCTGACTTCCTTCAACGATGGACTATGATGTGGAAGTGTAAGCCAAAATAAACTCCTTCTTCCCCACCTTTTTTTTTGGTTATGATGTTCTGTCATAGCAATAGAAATATCAATTAAGACATTATATTTGTTTCTAGAAATTAAAGTAACTATAGTTCAATATTTGTTGAACTTACTGAACTGAGCCTGACTCTGGAAACTGCTTTCCGAGGATCATTTCTGTATTCTCACCATTGCCCAAGGGTTGTTATAGTGGACATGTTATAGCAGAGATGACTGAGATCAATGTGGATTGAGTACCCCTCCCAGTATACCCAGCTAGAATTGGAACTCAGTTCTTCCTGACCCTACAGCCTATGTTTATTTTAGTACTTAACAAACCTGGCATTGACTGCGTAGTTAATACATGGCTTCTTTTCCCAAGTCCATTCTATATAATAAGGAAAACTGTTTCTGAAGTGCAGAGAATTTTAATTAATTCTATCAATGTATTAGGGTTCTCCAGAGAAACAGAACTGATAGAATGAATTCATATATTTTATTGAATTTATCTATTTTTATTGGAGTGGCTTACAGGTTATGGTCCTCCTATTCCAACAATGACTGCCTCCTGATTCAAGTCCAGGAATCACGTAGTTGTTCAGTATACAAAGATGGATGTCTCGGCTGTTCTTTAGTATAGTATACTTCAGCATCCCGGAGAAATAGACTCCAATACCAGTGAAGGGATAGACTTCCCAGCAAGAGTGAGGGCAAGCAGGCAAAGAGCAAGTGTTTCCTGTTTCCATGTCCTTTATATCGGCTGGTGTCAGAAGTTGTGCCCCTGATTCTAGGTGGGTCTTCTCACCTCAAAAAATCTGAATTTAGGGTGGGGCTTCCCTCTTTAAATTATTTAATTAAGAAATAGCCCTCACCTTGCAGTGGTGGTACATGCCTTTAAGCCCAGCACTCGGGAGGCAGAGGCAGGCGGATCTCTGTGAATTCGAGGCCAGTCTGGTCTCCAGAGTGAGTTCCAGGACAGCCAGAGTTACAACAGAGGAACACTGTCTTGAAAATAAAAAGAAAGAAAGAAAAGAAAAGAAAAAGAAAATCTCTCACAGCTATGCCTAGCCACTGGAGATTTAGTTAATTCCAAATGTAGTCAAGTTGGCAACCAAGAGTAGCCATCACAGTCAAATTAAACTTCGATTATTTCAATTAACTCGTAAAATATATGGAATTTTAAAAACGAACGCATGTTGCACACATACACCGTGTGTGTGTGTGTGTGTGTGTGTGTGTGTGTGTGTGACCAGCAGCACTCAAAAGCTACAGTTACATCTTTTCCAAATTGACATGGAATATGTAGTGAAATAAGCCAAGTATAAAAAATCTCCAGCATGGCCAGGAGAGGGGCTTACAAACTCTGTATGCCTTCAGAAGTCTTCTGGGAAGAAGTCAGTTTTCTCTAATAGTATGGTCCCTAGTAAATTGACCATGCTCTGTGCATGGCTTCACACCGCAGGAAATGTATGCACAGCCCTAACTAGACTAGGTACATTATAAAAAAGAAGAGACATTAAGTAGGATGTGGATAGGGAAGTAGAAGAGGTTTCTTGGATGAGTCGAGGTGGCAAGGCTGAATATGAGCAAAAGACATTGCCTACACATATGAAACTTATTAGTCGAAGAACTAAACACAATGCGAAACAAAATGGTAACGAGAACAACCACCTAAAATCTGCAAGAAGCAGCTAAAGTAGTGCTCAGTAGAAAATGAGTAGTATTGTGAATACGGATTAGGAAAGAAGAAATTTAAGTTTCTGTATAAAGAACCTATGAAAAGAACAAACTGAATCTAAAAACGAAGAATGAAACTGATAAAGAGCAAATGTCAAAGAAATAGACATGAGAAAAGTCAACAATGCCAAAAATTTATTTTAAGTGCTGATTAAAATATAATCTTCTCACCATACTACGCAGGTAGAAAGAATGCAGTTTAGAAAGAAAAACTTCCTAAAGTAAACATGATGAAGTAAAAAAGTATTATTACCTCAGACACAAGAAAAGATGCTACATGCTTAAATGTTTATATTATGTTTGTATTACGTTTTATTGCCAACTGTCCATCAATGTTAGGATAAATATGCAAGTTATAGTGTATTCTAATACAGAAATTATCTGGCAATCACAAGATGAAACACGTCACAAAGATAACTACAGAAAATTATGAACCAAAGACGTTAAACCCCAAATCATCTATAATACACTTCTATTTGAATTTACATAAAAAAGAGACAAAGTTATTATAGAAGTAGAATCAGTGGTTATCTTTTGTGATGACTAATCTTGTCTATTAACTAGACTGGATTGAGAGATTCCTACAAGTTTTATTTAGCACACTTCTCAGTATTTCTGAGACTGTTACACAGATTGATATTTTATAAGAACACATCCATGTAACCAATGCTCAGATCACGATATGAACATTTCTCTTACTTCCAAAGTCTCCTATCTTGACCTATACAGTCTGTCTTTATGGATGATAAATTAGGTTTGTGGGTCAGTGACCCAATGGGTAAGTCTCATTCTGAATATGGACTGCTCCATCCAATAATCTGGGAACTCAAATGGAATGTAAACATGGGAGAAGATGTGTGCTCAGAGTCTTGAGCTGGTACATTTTTGTTGCTGCTATTGCCCAAGGACATCAGGCAACAGATTCAAGATTTGATCTTTTCCTTAAATAAGCAACTTCCTCAAAAGTTCTCCGAACATTAGCTTTACCTTGGATCTCCACTATTGGTCTCTTGTTCTGAGGCTTTCCTCTTGGACTGGCAGTTAATGGTTTCCCAGATTTGCAGACTGTAGGCTATTGTGGAACTCTTTGCTTATAAGCCAACCTAATTACACCCTCTGACTGTGTGCTATGTATTTATGAGTGACACATAATGTTGGTTATATTGGTTCTTTTCCTCTGGAGAGGCCTAATATACATTTCATAAAGACAGATTGTATGAGTCAGCATAGGATTGCTTCTGAAGTAGGAAAAATGTTTTTATCTTGGTCTCAGTTACATGGCCTTGCTTACATGGATGTGTTCTCCTTTCTATCAAGCTGCATAGTTGGATTTCTGCATTTTACCACATGAATTCTCTGCTTCTAAACAAGTCTCCAAATCTTTTTAAATTATTTCAATTGATGGCAAAAACGTCAGTTTCTTCTAGTCCCACGTGTCTTATTTAGTTTCTTCCATTTGATTTTTTTGTTGGAAAATTGATAAATTTTGTGATGGTCAACCTGCTGATACAGAAAAACAAAGAGAAAGAGACTACTGGCTGCTTCTCTAAACAGCTCTGTTTTCCAGGTATTTTGTTTTCTTCTTGTTTCACAATGATACATATCTTCTAGAGGACAGGTGAACCAGTAGGTCTACCAGTTGACTTTTCAATAAAGTGTTCATCCAACTAACAATTTTTAGAACTGCAGCCAGGTTCCAGAACACCAGTATTTTCAATGAATAAAACAATAAAATAAATGGATTAAGAGAACCATTTTGTTCTCTTAATCCATTTATTTATAATATAACAAAATTTAATATAATAATATAATAATATAACAAAATTTAATATAATAATAATATAATAATATAACAAAATTTATTTTGTTATGAAATACAAAATAAATATCATAAGTTATCAAAGAAAGAAACATCTGATGTAGAGCATAAAAACTGTCTCCTGCAAGGAAATATTGTCTAAACTGGTATTCTAAGATAGCTGAGAAATTTCTTTAAAGAAATTATCCAAGAGGACCTGACATTTAAATGTCTGCTACTTGCTTTGCCTGTCCTAAGTGCACACACTATATACTTCTCCATTTCAATATTCTTAAGATGTAAAAATCTATGCTGTCAGTTCTACTTTACAGATAAGGAGACAGCAAAGGGTAAAATAAATTTTCCAGTCTCACAATACAGACCCAGTGGGAAAAGTGTGAATATGAACTCTGGAAAGTTGCGTTCCTCACTGCTATGCAGCTACAATAGCAAGAGCAGTATTGTCTGGGAGAATGTGGTCTTTCTGAGGCTATGTTTCCATCCCAGAATAACTGAGGAGTAGGAGATGGAGCTGGTATGGTTAGCAGAAGCCATAATTGTTCATATACTTTCAACTTCACTAAGGCAAGAAGATAATGAAGCATTTTAAGGGATTGAGCAATTTTTAGTCGTTTTTATTTTAGAAAACTCATATTAGCAATAGTTGAGACAGAAGTTAATGACACAAAGTGGGTACCCACAGTAGTGTTGAAAGCAAGAAACGATTAAAATCTACTGAATTAAAGTAGTGAGTGTGGGAAGTCGGGGTGGGGCATAGTCCAAAGAAATGACTCTCCAGGGCAGGCCCCACGCCCAGGAGTAGTTGGCCAACACAAAATGAACTTCATGGATTTTGTTTTGTTTCGTTTTGACATTTTTTTTTAATTGGGCTTTTGCTTGTTTGATTTTCGTCTCTGTGGTTTTGTTTTCTTGAAAGAGTTTGTGAGAAAGTGAAAGAATATAAAGTTGTGTGGGTAGAAAGGTGGGGAGGTTTGTGAAGAGTTGAGGGTGGGGAAACATGATCAAAATATATTGTAAAAAATTCTAGACAAAAACATAATCAGAATATATATATATATATATGTGTGTGTGTGTGTATGTGTGTGTGTGTGTACACACATATACATATATATACACACACACGTGTATCTATATCAATATAAATATACATGTACATATACATATAAAGAAAGAGGAGAATGATTAAGTATGGTTTCAAATGTGAAACAGAGCAAAGAATATTGCCTTTACTTCACAAAAAAAAGTAACCCTCAACGTGTCAAAGTGTTGACAGACGGTGGGATCAGCATCACCTGAACCTGCCTGATATCACCAGTCCTTTCAGCTTTGACTCTAAACACTTCAATAAAAACTCTGGGCTGCAGCATGTGTGTTATAAGCTGCCCAGGCACTACAGATGCAAGCCAAGCCGTGATTCAGAACAACGGGGGAGGAAATGTGGAATCGGATTTGGTTTTCTCTTCTCCATAAACAGTTATATGCATGCTGTGTACATGGGTGTTCCCTGCCTTCAAAAACTCAGCCCTCTGAATAAATAACTTGCACCCGAGACTGTCTCTAGGTCAACATTCACCCAGATCTCTTTCCATACTTGTCTATGTGCGTGGGTGCTGTCCTTTATGCTAATGTGTGCCTCACATGACCTTGCGATGTTTGTATTCTACCCAGCAAGTACAAGCAGGAAAAGTGGCACATCTACTAAATGTTTGTTTCTGAAATGCGTCAGATAATGGTTTCCGGGTGAGTGATTCAGTCCCTAATAATAACACTGTATTAGCTCATGAATCCAATTTAATCTGAATTCGTAGGAATGATCAAGCGGTTTCATACTTGTCAGTACAAAGGTTTAAAAACCAAACAAACCAGAGCGGAAGGGAGGTAAAAGCTCAGCTGTGGGGTAGCTTCATTTTATACCTGTCCCCTCCCATCACCAAATCCATCTTTCAATGCTGCCTTAGACATAACCTCTTCTGTTCTCTGCTGGGCTCACACCACCTCTTTTTGAAGTATATGAACTTAACTACCCACTCACATTGCCAGTGTTGGTGAAAATTTCAGACATCGCAAGACCTTTGGGCATCACCTTCTCTATGTGTCTTCCCACAGGTGTTGCTATAAACCCCAAACTCCTAAAGAAAGTTTATTACAGAATAACTAAATAATTTATCATTCACCTCAAGTGACTGGAGAATAAAAATGGGAGCTAGTAGCAATTGTAGGAGGATAATTAGGTAAACTGAGACTCTTCTGGGCATACCAAGATACCCACCACCCTCTCCGTGAGGCAGGTAGTATCTGGCTCCTAGTTACATATTAGTATTTCACTAATGAGCATAATCAATGCTACAATTTGGGTGTTCCTCATAGGTCCTGCTGAGTTTCTAGTTTTGTGGCATGAAGGTGATCAAACCTCAAGAGGAGACACCAAGTGGAAAATAGCCAAAGGGCTCCATTATCATGAATGCACAGATTTTGACTTATGGGATTAGGCCCAATCATGCACATCTGGATTAGTTCCCACCACAGCAGGTTATTTATTTAAAAAAGTAAAATCGATCCATCCTCTTCTCTTCATTTCTTCACCAGGATGTTAGGAAGTAGTCATGATGCTCTCACCAGGACCGAACACATTCTGGCCTCATGCTCTTGAACCTTGTGATGGTTTGAATAAGCGGTGTCATGGTGCCTTGTTGGTGCTGTTGTTTGGGAAGGATATGGAGCCCTTAGAAGGTGGAGCCTTTCTGGAAGAAGTACCTCATGGAAAGCAAGCTTTGAGGTTTTATAATCTCAGTTCACTTCCTGTTTGTTATCTTCTCTTTCTTCCTCTCTCCCTCACTCCCCTTCTCTGTCTTTCTCTCTGTGTCTCTCTCTGTCTCTCTGCCTTTGCCTCCCTCTCTCTCTCTCTCTTTCTCTGTGTATGTGTGCTTCCTCATTGTGTATGGATGGAAATGTGATCAGAGAGTTTGTTTCCTCTGCCATGCTTTTCCTGCTGCTATGTCCTTCCTACCATGATGACTCTTAAGTCAGAGTAAACCTTTTGTTCCCCTAAACTGCCTCTGGTCATGGCTTCTTATTCCAACAACATAAAAGTACTGATACAGATCTATAACTGTGAAATATATACATCAATACAGCAACAGCATAAACCACGGCAGGTGTATTATTTCTAATCAGTACAATGGTCTCCTGTGATCTATTGCTACTTTAACTTTAAAGATGAGAAAACATAAAGAAATTAAGTCATTTTCAGAACTTTTGCAAGCATTAAGACTCAGAACCAAAGGCTAAATCTTGATTTGTTTGGCTTCTACTTTCAAAGTTTTCCTTGGGTAGAGATTTCCTTAACAACACATAACTTTCTAAAATAGAATCATGACCTGTATCAATCTCCATATTTACACAAATCTTTTTCATTTGCATTTACAAAACATATCAATATGGATATATAAATGTGGTTTCCCCCATCTTTCATTTAACTTTAAATATATTATCGGAAGAAATTTCTTAACAGTTCAAGAAATACAGACAAATTTTAAACCAAAGATATTGAGTGCTTTTACATATAAATCATTTGAGAATACTAAATGTTCACATTAAGTTTTTAATTAAAGGCTAAGAAACACTCAGCAATTAAGTCACCAGAGGAGAAACAATGAGTTTCATGAATAAAAAACTTTTCTTCTGTAATTTTGGCAGGCTCAGAATGTTCAAAAGATAACTGTGAAACCCAAAACTATGGTATTCAAGTTGGAAACCATATTTTGAATTCCAGAAGTAGATTCTACACAGCACCAATTCTATGCATAACCTGAATAATTACACTATGACATCTAAAGTATCTGCTAAGTACCAAATCTCAGTGGGATTTCACATGGTTATGGTCTACCTCACCCATTTTCCTTTTAGCAGAACATTTATCAGGCAGCCATCACTACTTTCTACTGTCTAGCAGCTGGACTCTCCTCTAGGTCAGAAAAAAGAATAAACACCCAAGAAAAAAATGTGCAGCATAAATACTAACTTTAGAAGGGAGACTATTCTTGCCTAATTCACCACTAACTACAGAACTTGTTCTTACAAAGATACTCCCTCAATAGAAAAATAGATGAAAGTTTAATGTTGGATCCACCTTTTCCAAATCTGCACTTATGATAGTAGTCAAAATAATGTAGCTATTGATCACTCTCCACCTAGTTACTCACTACTGAAACCCTTATAGTGTCAATAAACCTGAGATGAATAACTGTGTGTGTATATTGTTCTCCTTCAAAAAGAACTGTTGAACATCTACACACATTCGTTTCTCATAGTTCTGATTCATGGGAGTCCAATATGGAAGATATGATTGGTTTGGTATGTGGTGGGAGCCTTCTTCTGATGTATAGACAACCACTTTATCTACTGTTCTGACATGGTAGTGAAGAAAGGAAATAAATTCCCTTTGTCTCTTCATTTAGGGGTACAAATCCCAGCATAAAGAGCTCATCTTAGCAGCATCTAAATCTAACAACTTTCCAAAGATCTCACCTTCAGTTTCCAGCACACCAGAGAGTTGAAGCTTCTGTGCATGAACTTGGCAGGGGTGGGGGTTACAGTGGAGTCTCAAGCAGTATTAGCAGATCAACCTATTGACTCGACTATGAAACTACCCACCAAAATCGTGAGCTCTCCCATGTTAAACATGCTGTAAATCTCACTGAGATGATAAGGTTAAGTTGGTTCTTGAGTGTGGTATTTACCATTTTGTTTGGCTCATAAACCTAAAGTCAGACCCTCATTCCTAGTCTTTATTTCAGTAAAGGTAATACTGAGAGTTTGTTGCATTCTTAGGAATCACTAACACTTATTCTTCCTCCATCACATATTGTGAATGTCTCAGTCATACATTCTAACTGAGCAAAGCATTTAGATTCCTGAGGATATTTTCCTTCTCTCTAATAGTGTCTTTCTTTCTCTCTCTCTCTCTCTCTCTCTCTCTCTCTCTCTCTCTCTCTCTCTCTCTCTGTGTGTGTGTGTGTGTGTGTGTGTGTGTGTGTTATGTGTTAGAAGTGAAACTTGTGACAGTGGTTCCTCATTAGGGGATCTAGATGGTCCTACCACTCAATACACACAGTCCCCAGGACTCACGCCACAGTGAGGCACGAGTCTGACACTCATGCAACACATCCTCCACAACACATGCTTCTTCGCCAATAAGGGACTATATGTGACTCACCAATATTCAAAGATAAGGTCACTGGTAGAAAAAAAAAACAACAACTAAATAAGTCACACATCCTTCAGAGAAAGGACACAGACATCAGGAGGAATTCAAAGGGTCAGTCACATTAACATGAAGGCACTCAACCCAAAATCACAGAAAACTCTCATTCTAGCAGAAGAGACCCACAGTTGATTTAATCAGGTGGTCCATTTACATGTCACAACCAAAGTGCCTGTTTTCTCTAACGACAATTACTCCTGTGTGATCAGTAGGCAGTAAACACAGCTAGAGCTGTCTTCTGCACTCAGACAAGACAGGGTCAGGTGAGAAAAAAATGGAGATGTAATTTTTCTGGGTCTTCCTTAAGGATAAGAAGTCCAACACCCCAAATTCCTCTGTGGATCTCCTACATCTCAGAAGCCAGCTCATTTCCCTTATGAAACCCAAAAGTAAAAAGGGCAATAGGATTAACCTGACTTGCCTAGGATAATCGGGTTTTCATATGAGCACACTGGATAATCAGGACTCAAGCTGCACGGAAGGGGCAACCTCTGTACATCAGACGTCAGCCACTTTAGTGTCTGCTCACCAACAGTTGAAACTAGTGGATAACACAAGAACATATTCTTCACAGCAAACCATGAGCTCACTTCTCATACCCATCAAATGTTTCTCTCTTTTCTAATATGTAACTGGAGACTTCTAGCTAGACAGGAAACAGTGAATAAAAGACATCTGGGATATTATCTATTGCATCTGCATACTGGGATAAAAAGACAGAGATCATTTAATTCAATAATGTAAATTCTTTCCCAAGTGGTTAGTGTTCCGGTTTCTTTTCATAAATGGATGAAACGAACAAATAAATCACAGGATTACGCCAACGCTGCTCCTTAGAAACTGCCACATGCTCCTTGCCAATCAATGCAAAGGGGCAAATAGAGAGCACTGACTTTAATACAATTTCAGCGAGACGTCGTCTGGGCAGCCGGTGTGGAGCTCTAAATTAGATGTGCTCTGCCAACATGATAGAACCGCTTTGCTTTTTCTGACATCCTTTTTACCGCAACCATTTATGTAGAATATACACAGCTATTCAAGAAACGCTGGCCGTGGCATTCATATTAATCAGATGAGAATCACATAAGAATTCTGAGTTAGATCCCATATTCAGCTCACAACAAAAGACAATCATTATCAGCCGCTTGGAGTATTTTCTTCAAATACTTTAATGTTTGGGGACCGTATTAATTAATTTTAAGTTCCACTGAAAACTTGTCCACTTATCACTTGCTCACTTATCGCTCTTCCTCTGTGTTAGCTGTGGGAGTCAGAGCAAGCTCCTGGGATGCAGAGGCAGAGGAAGCACTGAGCTCCCAGCTGTTTCATACTATGAACCAGAGGTTCAGCCTGGGAAAGCTAAATTCATCTTTGCTGCTTAACTCGGCTCCTGAGCGGGACAATCTATTACTCTCACATTGCTTACTCCTCAATGAAACAAGAATGGTAGCATCTACATTTGAGGTTTATAGATGAAATACTCAGCACAATGCCTTGCAATGAGCACCTGGGGGTGGTACCTACAAAAACAGACATTTGGATACAATAGAGTCACAACTTACATACTCATTGCTGTTGGACGAAGAAATCTGAACCTAAATACACAGGTCACATTGCTGCAGCTATTATAACCATGTAAATTCAATGTTTTAAATGGGTAAAAATTCAAACCACAAAACCCAGAAGGTAAGTTTCTTCTGATGGCTAGTTTCCACCATTAATAACCAGTCTAGGTCCCTACAAACTACATTCTGGGTTGTTCTGGATGTTTCTATAGTGATGAATTTAGGTGAGGTTAGTGTTTTGATTAGCTGACTTTGAAAAGAGCAGACTGCCCTTCATAGTGTGGATGGACTTCTTCAACCCACCAAAAGCCCAACTAGAACAAACGCCAGACCTGCCTGAGCAAGAGGGATTCTGGCAGAGCAATACCTTCAGGCCTCATCTGCAGGGCTGATTCCCTCCTGTGACTTCAGCCTGAGAGTCTCTGTGCTGTAGAAGTCTATTTTCAGTTGTGTTTAAAATACTGTTTTGTGCACTGTTGGGGGAAGGGCTAAGTAGGCCTTGGTGTTTTGTATTTTCTGCAGGTGTTGGATGTATGTGGGGGATGTTTGATGGCTCATGATCAGCATTGCTATCAGTAGAACACCTGAGGAGTTCTGTATCAATAAAAACACCTGAGCTCAGATGCTCAGGGTTCCACTGTCCAGTATGGTGCCAGGATAGTGGTTCCCTCTGCTGAGGTCTGGCAGGGTTTGTGTTTATGGAAAATGCCTCCATGTCTCCTTGCTGAGCTGCCACAGTAGGTGTACTGCTATATCTCTGACTTTGAAATGCAGCCTAGGCTCTTTCATGCTTCTCTCGCCAACAAGCCCACCTTGCAGGTTTTGGATTTGTCAGTCCCTATAAACCTGTGCAGTGAACCAATTCCTTAAACTATTATAAATTTCTTTCTGTCTATATACACATGCTACTTGGTCTGACTTTGTGAAGAACCCAACTAATATACACCTCCAGGCCAACATAGTATATCATACATTCTATTATGGCAGCACCTGATATGTGTCATTAGCCTTGTGACCTTCCGTGATGTTAAGCACTGCTCCTCCCTGGCATGCTGGGGCAACACTAGCTAATGAATAAAGGGTAAAGCAAACCCTATATACTTACCTTGATATCTAGAGTCAAAATCAATTACTCTCAGCAATCCTCCTAAAAAGCAGTTTGTTCTCAACAATTTCTCTAGACTATCTGTCATCATAATGCTAGCATCTTTTGTCTTCACTTATGAATTAATCCATCCTCACTTATCAAAATATATCATCTCACATGTCTGGCTCATCATTTTCTTCTGTTACCTATCTATCACCTGTCTATCATCTATCTATTGTGTTGAAATTGGCATCACTCTGTCGTTAATAGAATGACTTGTTAGAGGACTGCATCTAATTAATAATTATTGACATGATTTTTCACATAACTTCGAGGATCTGAATAATCCTTTAAAGACGGTGACACTTTTTCAGAGTAGTCTGTGGCAGGTCAGAATAAGGAAGTCAAAATCAATTATTGCACTGAATAGTAAGAAACCTTCGTTTTCTTCTTTGAAGAAAATACCCTCTTCTTCATCCAGGAGGAGGACTAGGGGATCTGACAGTTCTGTAGTCCTGGAGTTTATATGTACAGAGCTAGTCCGTGGCCATAAGAAGAAAAGCTGGCGAAAGCAGCTAGAGCAATGGCAGCAAAGGCTGCTTATATTAAAACGCAGCTGCGCAGCTGTACTTTGCTCCAAAAACCAGACCATGGCAATACAAGCTCTGGGTAATACTAGTTGTCCTATGATCTTGTAATTTATCCCCAAGTGGCCTTATCATTAAACAAATGTTTATCTCAGATGAGACTTTAACAATTCACTTTGAAACATCTGCAAACAAATGTATTCAAGATGCAGGGTTTGGGGGAAAGGTCTCCAAACATGTGAAATGTATTAGATGCTTAGGTATAAACACTGACGGCTACTGATACGTTGTTAATCTCTGAGTTTAGTAGTTATTATTAGTCAAGGGTGTGAATATATTCTGATGACAAGTTCTGAGGGGGACACTTTTGGTGAGCAGGATTTTCAAGGTATTCCCTGAAAATTCTATTATCTGGTTATATAATCAAATAATAAACAAGATACAAAAAGAGATATCAGAGAATTTTTTAAAGATATAATTGGTTATAGCAACCACAAAAGAGGAAAAATGCTTGTTATCATTCAGCTAGACCCAATCTAATTGTTTGACTATTTTAAAAAAATCCTCTATCAGGAGACTAAGGAGAACCATAACAGAATAAACAAGTGAGAGACTGGAAGGGAGATGTTGGGTTCTCTAAAATATAAGTATGGCTCTCAGGTGACGGGCAATAAGGCGACAGAGACTCCAGTTGTACAACTTCTTAAAGTTAAGCTCTGCCATCATTCTGGATAATGTTGGAAGCCAGTTGTCGCAAAATCCTCCTGGAAAAAGCCCAGACCAGCTAGAGCCTTGGGTCTAGCCTTGTGGGAGAGATCTGGAACTGTGTTCAGCCAAGACTGGCAGATGCCTAGCATACAGAACGGTGAGATAATAAATCCATGTGGTTATAAGCTGCCCAATTTGTGATCATTTGTTAGGGCAACAAGAACACTAATCTAGTACATTAAAAAAAAATAATAAGCCCTTATCTGCGACTCCTCCTATCCCTATCCCTTCTACAACAGCAAAAATTGTTTTCATTGGCTCCACAAGATGGAGGAAAATACCCTATGCTTTGCAAACACATCTTAAAAGTTTAACCTAGACAAGAAAAAGCTAGTTAGGCTAATATCTCCTAAAACTAAGCTTTTTAAAAGTTATTAACTCCTTTCTCCCCCCCCTTCTCTCCCTTTCTCCCTCCCTCCCCCTCCCCTCTGGCAGAAATATTGCACATGTGAATGTCAAAGGACAATTTGCATTCCCACCATGCTGGATCCAAGAACTAAACTCAGGTTGTCAGATTTGGAGGCAAGTGCCTTTACCCACTGAACCATCTTGCTGGCTCTAAAACTTAGTTTTAAAAACAAAACAAACAAACTATATATATATATATATATATATATATATATATATATACATATATATATATATGTTGAAAATTGCCTAGAACCAAATTCTCATTCTGTTGTTTATTGATTTTATGATTTGGATTGACTTACCCTTTCATTCCCTGCTCCCAGTCTCTCTTAGGTTTTCATGGTCTATGTACATAAATGAGGAAACTGACCTACATTGTAAGCACCAAAAGCATTTTGAAATATAAATCCCATGCTTATGAAACATTTTGAAGACATTTTAAAGATATACAAAAATAATACTTTATTACCTAAATTCATCAGTTTGTCACAGTGGAAGCAACCTACATTTATTATAAAGCAAACAATAGAAAAATCAATTAGGAAAAATCTTCAGGAAAATAAAACAGCATACATAATTTGACATTCTCTACTAATTCGTGCTACTGTGTTGGTGGGTATAGTTATCCATACAAATGCATTTCAGGATGCTCATATAATCAACACTGCATCTACAGCATGAAGGAAAGCATAGTGCTGCTCTCCTCCTGATTTTCTTCATGATAGGAGAGCAGAGGGAGGTGGTCAGTGAGTGAGTATTTCCTCTGTACTAATGAGGACCCAAGTTCAAATCCCCAACACCTACATAAAAACCTAAGCATGAAATAAGACAGTGCAGGTGGGTTGGGGGAGGATGGGAATGGGAAGATACCAAGTGGGATAGAGGGATGGAGGGAAAGAATATAGAGAGAGACAACAGGAATGGAGGACATTTGTGTTGGGGAAAACAGTAGACAGATGTAAGGCAGTGGAAAGTCACTGGAATCTACGGGAGAGACCCTGGTAAAGACTTCTAGCAATGGGGAATGGAGAGCCTGAACAGGCCATCTCCTATAACCAGGCAAAGTTTCCAGTGGTGGGACTGTGACACCATCCCAGCCACAAAACCTTCAACCTATAATCTATCCTCCCCACAGGATCCACTGGGACAATAGAAAGGTAGAACCCCATGCCAAAGGAGGCAACCCATGTCTGATATTGCAGGGCAGGTCAAGAACTAGAGACTGGATAGCGAGAAGATGATTTCTAATGATGTCCTGTTCTACTCATAGATCGGTGCCTAGCCCATTCTTAATCAGAGAGCTGACAGGAGCAGATACAGAAGCCCAAGGCCAAAGGATCACTCAGTGAACCTCCCCACAAAAGGAGAAGGAGGGATTATGGAAACCAGAAGGGTTGAAGACACCATGAAAACAAACTCCACAGAGTCAAGTGACCAGCACTCTTGAGGGCTCACAGAGCCTGTGGAACATACTGGGTCCCTTAGTTATCTTGTGGTCTAGCTTGGTGTTCTTGCAGAGTTCCTACAGACTGGGGAGCGGGGGGGCCTTTGAACCTTTTGCCTGCCCTTGGGACCCTTTTCCTTCTGCTGAGTGGCCTACTCCACCCTTGATGGAGGGATTAGTGCCTGGCCTTTTTCCATCTTGTTGTGCCATGTTTAAGTGGTAACCCTAGGAGGAATTCTCTTATCTGGGGAGAAGTTGGGGGGATAGATATGGGAAAGAAGGAGCTGAGAGGAGCAGGAAGAGGTTGGGATATATTATACTAGACAAGAAGAAAAATAAATAAAATAAATGTTCTTTGCTTCATACAACAAATTCAAATTAAACAAAACAAAACAAAACAAAAAACAAAAAAACACTAAGCATGGGCACAGGTTCCTCTAACCCTAGCATTCTATGGTGAGGGACAGGCCAGTAAGCCTAGCCAAATGCTGAGGTTTTGGTTCAGTGAGATACCATGCTTCAAGGAAAAATGGTAAAAATCGACAAAGACTACTGAGGTCTCTTTTTGGCCTCTGGATGTACAAGAATAGGCATGTGTGACACACACACACACACACACACACGCACGCACGCACACACACACATGCACTCACACACACACACACACACACACACACACACACACACTCACATCGGGTAGGGTGAGGGAAGAAGGGAGGGAGGAAGGGAAGCAGGGAGAGAGAGACTAGAGGCAGAGAGACAGGACGACAGAGGAGAAAGAATGGAATGCAATGGTCTCCCTTTAGCTCTCCAAAGGAAGCAGAATGTTAAGTCTCAGGAGACCAAATCCTCTAACCTGGAGTTTCTCCTGCCACAGCCAAGGGTAGAAACTTTCACAGAAAGTTTCTTGCAGTCCCTGTGAAAGGAACCCCACTGGCAGCAGAGTCCCAGGCCTGGAGTGACCTAAAATGGCTGCAGTGACCTCTGCTCACCAAAGCTCTATGGTGAGAATATACTCCAAGGTTATAAGAAGAGGTACAGGTTATCTACGTATTCTAGTGGTGCTGTGGAGTCTGGACACTTTTAACAATCTGCAGTGTGAGGGAAGACTCACCTAGCAGGTTTACAACAATGTTTCAATATGCTTTCACTTGGTATCTTAGCTTTTTTTCTATCAGTGGCCTACAGCTACAAAATTATCTTAGTTTCTCTACAGTATTTTTCAGGTCGGTTCTCCATGATTTTTATAATAATGTATTTTTGCACAATGCTTAAATCCGAACTTTTATTATAAGCAATTCTGCTAACTAGTTCTACTATATTTAACATAACAAAAGGGGAACTCTGTGCTCCACAAGGATCCAAGGCTGATAGGCACTGTTGATGGGAGGGTTCTTTTTTTTTAATTTTATTATTATTGTTGTTGTTGTTGTTTTTCAAGATAAGTTTTCTCTGTTGTAACCCTGGCTGTCCTGGAACTCACTCTGTAGACCAGGCTGGCCTCGAACTCACAGAGATCTACCTGCCTCTGCCTCCTGAGTGCTGGAATTAAAGGCATGTGCCACTACCGACTGGCGGATGGAAGTTTTTTTTTAAGGATATTATTTTACATTCACTGAAGAATAAAGGTTTATAGTCAAAGACTTGGCAAGTATAAGGTCTACACAGACTCTCGGGACATGGAATTTGGCTACTTATTTCATTTATTTATTTATTTGTGTGCGTGCATGCTTATGTGTGTATACATGTAATGGTACACGTGAGGATGTCAGATGACAAGTTGAAGAAGTGGTTTCTTTCCTCCCACAGTGTGAGGTCTAGGGATCACACTCAAGTCATCCGGCATAGCGGCAAGCTCCTTCACCCGCTGAACAGTCTTACTGTCCCAATCACTTAATTCTCATTGTCATTTAGTTTGTTTTTTTTCCAAAGAGAAGTGGCATTGTGAGAACGAGGCAACAGATGTATTGCTCTTCGCATTCCGAGATTCTTTGCAATGTTCAGTGAAAACGCGTGGCATTTGTAGCGTGATCTCCCGATCACACTTTTGTTACTGTGCCTAGCACGCACTATGATGAAATAACATGTTAGAAATATACGGGCAATGCCTTTAAGATTGTAACGTGACTTGGCCTCTCCCAAGAGCAGAAAGCCGAGGCGGTGTGGTGATCTTTCTACTATCTGTGATTTGACTGGTAATGTGCGTTGAGCTCACCGTAGCTTATCAAGACAGCTAGCCTCCAGTTGGACCTTCTAGTGCCAATGAAGAGAGACAAACAGGCTGCGTGTCTGGGTGTTTGCCATCCCTCCAAAATAATTCAGTAAACACACGTGGTATAATCTAAGAAGGCTCATTTTGACTTTGTTTCCTTGCTTCAGCCTTTTTTTTTCTTTTTATTTACTCAATGCCCAAATGCTAAATTTAGTTCAGTGTTTGAAATTTCATCCCCAAAGAAAAGTTTCAAGCACGTGAAAAGAATTTTACACACTGGACCGGAAGTATTTCAAAGAAGGAATCTCATGAAGACGAAAGGCTTGGTCTACATCCCAGGTGGAATCAAGCACTTTATCAAATCATTCTTTGGTCAGATGTGGTTCGTTCTCCCCTGGCCAGAACGATTTTTCAGTCCAAATAGCTTATTGGCTAGAACGCTTCAGAGAAAACCCACGTTCCCTGTGCCCTTGTTTTCGAACCCCTTCTTGAGTTTTGCAGGTGAGCTATCACAGTGAGTTCCTAATATTGGAGACTCATTATCTCTTAGTTCCCAAGAATAAATCCTTAGTGTTGCATCCACACTCAGCATCATAGAAACTGGCTGGCTTTACTAAAGCGACTGGAGCGTTCCATCCAGTAGGGGTAGACTGAAGTAGTCGGGACAAATTCAATAGTCTCAGAAGGGCATCCATGCTAACACAGCCCCGAAATTGATTCTATGACTCGCAAGCAAAGGGCATCTGTATCTATCCATTCTTCACTTTCTCAATGGGGGTTAAAAATTCATCTTCACACAAGTTCTTTAATAGATGTAAGGCTCCGGACAAAATCAGTGTTCTCTCTTCTGCTGTGACACAAGGTACAGGTATGCTTTCAGGTTTCAGGCTGGACTCCTTTGAGGGAGAAGGGCCATAAAAGGAAGCATTTCAGCATGCTGTATCCTGTGGGGGAAGTCAGTGATTAGTAACTCTTCTTGCTGAGACCCAGAACAAGAACAACTACCCTGCTCCCAGCCACCACACACACACCTGCTCCTGCAACCTCAAATTTCAAAAACATTTTAGATTATGAAAGTCTCTTTTGGGGACACCCATCCCCTTGAGTCACCATTCAGCAGCTTAGAGTGATAACCCCGCTTCATCTCTCAGAGGCAAAAATTCACTAATGTTAATATAAAACTTTATGAATTACTCTAGTTATTTAGAAGATCAAAACCAAGTTATCATTTTAATTTAAGTGGAGGGAGAAAGGTGATACTGTATACGTTCCCAGGATGTGTTCCCATGAGACCCCTTTGGCCAAAAATTTGATTAGATGTAACATGGCGACAGACCTGGAAACTTCATTTGGTGATGTCCAACTGGGGTTCTAAATTTCATTTAGATCGCCTTTATATACGTATATATTTTAAGAAGCCTCTACTGAATTAAGTTTCCCTACTACCGCTCAAATGGCCTTAATTTTAGTTGTCTTTCCTTGTATTCCCTCCCTAGTTGAGTCTCGCATTCCAGTCCCCACACCATGTATCCATAACTATTCTTTTCCCCTTTCCTAACAAGCTCTCTCTCTGTCCCTTCTAGTCCCTTACTCCATACCTAATCTCTGTGGTTCTATGGAGTGTAGCTTAGTTATCATTGACTTAACAGCTAATATCTACATATAAATGATTACATACTTACAAAGGGTTTCTATTTCTGTGATGAAACGCCATGACCAAAAAATAAGTTGGTGATGAAAGGGCTTATTTGGCTTACACTTCCATATCACTGTTCCTCGTAGCATGAAATTAGGACAGGAACTCAAACAAGGCAGGAACCTGGAGGCAGGAGCTGATTCATGGGCCATGGAGAGGTCTGCTTACTGCCTTGCTCAGCACAGTTTGCTCAGCCTGCTTTCTTAAAGGACTTGAGGTTTTTATCATACAAGTCTTTCACTTTCTTGGTTAGAGTTACCCCAAAATATTATATATTATTTAAGGCTATTGTAAACGGTGCTGTTTCCCTGATTTCTTTCTCAGTCCATTTGTCATTTCTATATAGGAAAGACACTGGTTTTGAGGGTTAATTTTGTATCCAGTTACTATGAGGAAAGTGTTTACCAGCTGTAGGAGTTCCCAGGTAGAACTATTTAAGGTCACTTATGTATATTATCATATCATCTACAAATAAAGATATTTTGACTTCTTCCTTTCCAATATGTATCCCCTTAATCTCCTTCAGTTATTTTATTGCCCTATCTAATAATTCATACATTATATTGGATAGGAGAGCGTGGATAACCTTGTCTTGTTCCTGGTTTTAGGGGAACTGCTTTGAGTTTTTTTCCATTAAAATTATTGTTGGCTATGGGTTTGCTGTAATTGCCCTTATTATATTGAGATATGTCTCTTGTATTTCTAATCTCCCTAAGACTTTTATCATGAATGGAAATTAGACTTTGTCAAAAGCCTTTTCTGCATCTAATGAGATAGATGATTGTGCATTGTCTGATTTGTTTTTCAGTCTGTTTAAATTGTGGGTTGCATTTATCTATTTATATACGTTGAATCATCCCTGCATCTCTGGGATGAAGTCTACTTGATCAAGGTGGATGACGTTTTTGATGTGTGCTCATATGCCATTTGCAAGTATTCTATGGATAATTTTTGCATCTATGTTCAATAGGCAAATTGGTCTGTAACTTTGTTTCTTTGGTTAGGTCTTTATATGGTTTGAATATCAGGATAACTATGGCTTCATAACATGAATTGGGCATTGTCCCTTCAGGTTTTTTTTTTTTTAATAATTTGAGGAGTATTGGCATTATTCTTCTTTGAAAGTTTGGTAGAATTCTGTCCTACGACCCTCTAGCTGCTGATTTTGATTTTGTTTTTGTCTTGTTTTATAGACTTTTAATTACTGTTTTTATTTTACTAGGGGTTATAGGTCTGTTTAAAATTGCTTATTTGATCTTCATTTAATTTTGTAAGTTGTATGTATCAAGAAAGCTTCCATTTACTTTAGAGTTTCCGAATCGATTAAACACAGGCTTTGGAAGTGTCTCCTTATGACTCTCTGGATTCCCACAGTATCTGTTGTCATGTCTCACTTTTCATCTCTAAATTCATTAATTCTGATGTTCCTTCTTCCTGTAGGTTATTTGGGGCAAGGGTTTATCAGATTTTCTCAAAGAACCAACTGCTATTTTCACTGATTCTTTGTATTGTTTGTTTGTTTCTACTTTTAATGATTTCAGCCTTAAGTTTGATCATTTCTTGACATCTACTCCTTTTGAGTGTGATTTTTTTTTGTTCTAAAGCTTTCAGGTATGATGTTAAGTTACTAGAATGAGATCTCTCAGTTTTCTCATATGCAATTAGTGCTATGAACTTGACTCTTAGTACTGCCTTCATTGTGTTCCATAAGTTTGGGTTTGTTGTTTATTAACATTCATTCGATTCTAGAAATTCATTAATTTCTTGTTTTCTATCTTGACCTATTTTTCATTCTGTGGAGGAGCACTAGGAAGAAGTTCCTGTCATTTTAGTTTCTTTAAAAACGCAAAATGGTGTAAGGATTAGGTTTACGTTCCCACCCCAGGTGTGGTAGATGTTTATGAGTTGGATTTGGAATGCTTGATGCAGGTGGCTATAATTTGGTTAGGTGCAGTCGTTCTGGCACCTGTAGCTTGTCTTTGGGATTGTTTGCTGCGTAGCTTTATGGGAACTTTTGGCTTAAGGCATACAAGGTTTGAAGATCCAAGAGTTGGGGAGGGTGTTGGTTGGTGGTTCGTTGATTGGCTTGCTGCTGTTAGTTAATGAGATAATTCCTAAAAGAACAAAGGTTTGAGAGATTTGAGCTTAGGACAGCCTAAAAAGAGGCTGTGAAGAATTCTACCTTTCTCTCTTTCTGTATTAAGGCCATTTGTGAAAGCGGTGAAGATTTCTGTCTTTCCTTCTCCTTCCCTAAATTAAGGGTAAAGGATTGTAGCATACTGCTATATCATTCAATAGTGAATTGTTCAGTTTCTGTGAGTGTGGACGCTTTCTGTTGTTTCTGTTGTTTCTGTTGTTTCTGTTGCTATTGTTATCCAGCTTTAATCAGTGGTGGTCAGAAAGATGTGGGGCGTTATTTCAATTTTCTTGTATTCTTTGACACTTGTTTTATATGGTCAGTTTTGGAAGAAGTTCCATAAGCTGCTAAGAAGATTTGTTCTCTTTTGTTTGAGTGAAATGTTCTATAAATATGTTGGTTCCATTTGGTTGAAAATGTCAGTTAGCTCCAGTATTTCTCTGCTTAGTTTTTGTCTGGATGATCTGTCTATTGGCAAGAGTGGAGTATTTAAGTCTCTCACTACCAGTGTGTGAGAGCCAATATGTGATTTAGGTTGTAGTAGCGTTTCTTTTATAAATTCGGGTGTCTTTGTGTTTGGTGCATAGATGTTAAATTTTGCAATGTCCTATTGGTAGATTTTTCCTTTGGTGAGTATGTAGTATCCTTTCCTATCTCTTTTGACTAGTTTTAGATTGGATTCCATTTTATCACAAATCAAAATTGTTATATCAGCTTGCTGCTTAAGTCCATTTGCTTGAAATGACTTTTACTACCCATTTACACTGAGGTAATGGCTATCCCTGATGTTGAGATATGTTTCTTGGACGTAGTAGAAGGATGTATTGTATTTTCACATATGTTCTTTTAGTCTGTGTTTTTATTGGGGAATTGAGGCCATTGATATTGAGAGTTACATATGAACAATTTTGCTGATTCTGTTAGTTTTTTGTTGTCATGTGTGTTTTGATTTGCTAGCCTGGAATTACTTACTCCTTTTGTTTCCTTGGGGCTGTATAACCTCTTCAGGTTGGAGTCATCCTTCTAGAAACTTCTGAAGGGCTGGCTTTCTAGATAGATATTGCTTAAATTTGGTTTTATTTTCTCTATCTACTATGATCGAAAGTTATGCTTGATATAATAGTTTGTATCTGTAGCCTCATAGAGTCTTTACAACATCTGTCCAGACCCTTCTGGCCTTTGGAGTCTCCATTGAGAAGTCTAGTGTTATTCAAATATGTCTGCTTTAATATGTTACTTGGTCTTTTCCCCATGCAGCTTTTAATACTCTTTCTTTGTCCTGTACATTTAGTATTTTGATTATTATGTGATGTGGGGACTTTCTTTTCTGGTCCAGCTATTTGATGTTCTGTATGCCTTTTGAATCTTAATGGGCATCTCCTTCTTTAGGTTAAGGAAATTTTCTTCTATAATTTTGCTGAAAATATTTTTCGGTAACTTTGACCTCGGTTTCTTCTCTTCCCTCTATTCCTATTATTCTTAGATTTGGTCTTCTCATAGTGTCCCAGATTTCCTGGATGTCTTGTGCTAAGGTTTATTTGGGTTTGGGTTTGGTTTGGTTTTTTAGAATTATATTGCTGAAGACAACACATTGACATAAAACATGGTGAGATCAAGCTGGTACAGATCTGGAAGCCTCATCTCTACTGGATCAAGTACTGGGATGTTATGAAGGCCCAAAGCAAAAAGTAGTCATTAATCTTATCTAGTTGTGAACCTTGAAAGCTACAATAATGACTACCCTGGCAAGACATGCCCACAATAGTGTCATGAACAGAATGGGGACAACAAACTTCTTTCTGATTGGATTTGAGTCCTGATCCACAAAATAAAAACCTTATGTGGCACCATTATTGGGCTTAGAATGTATGGCTAGACAGGTCACAGGTTGCTGCTAAATGATATAGTATTAAATAGACTCCTAATGACTTATTTGTACACCCATAGACCAATACTTTTTCCACCCCAAACTCAGAAGCTTCTATTTATGATAGATACTGAGTAACACAGCAACCCACAACTAATCAAATCGAAGAGTATAGGAAGATGAAGAATACTCAGCCCTAAAAAGAACATGTATATGCACCCTGCTTTCGAGGCTCAGGGATGACTGCAGAAGAGAGCCAGAGGCTATGGATGGCTATAAGGAAACAACTTAATGGAATAAAGCAGCTGTACTCAACAGCAGTTGCAACAGCATGCACAAAAGCTTATGATCTCAAGCCAGACCGATTTCCAGCATGGAGAGAGGAACTAGGCGCACAGCCTCACCCCGAGCCATGGAGCTCTTGGCAATTGATACCTTCTAGGAGAGAAAAGGACAGCTTTCTCTAAGAGTGTAGCCCCTGGTTAAGTTTTCCATGCTCTATGGAAAACCATGTATCCAAGTCTAATTGGGCAGAATTTGTCTTGAAGGATTAAGTAAAAGGAAGGACACAAAGTTGGGTGGGTAAGGGCTAGGGATGGATCTGGGAAGAGTTGAGGGGTGAATATAATTAAAATACAATGTATGAAAGTTGCAATGAACTAATTAAAAATAATTAGTAGTAGAATGATACTACAAAATGATTTAATTCTGTGGATGATTTGACCATAACTGAAACCATTTTTCAGAATCTGACATTGCAGTGCCCACCTGTGCTCTGAATTTTATCACATACTTAGAGCCAAACCATTCAACACAAGTTAGTCTACATTTCTTTGTCAAACAAAAAAAAGTAATCTATTCAACACTGGCTAGCAGGAGGAGTAAATCTATTTTGTTTCTAATATTCAATGTTATTTATTTGAACTGTTAACTTTTTACACAGTAGTAGTTGTTACCTGTCCAAGCCAAGACATTGGGTATCACTCTTATACATCTCAATTCTTAACTCGCAGGCTAAATGCCAAGCTGGTAAAAGAGGGGAAAATCAAAAGACCATCCCATATTGAGATAAGATACTTACTCAACATACTCCTTAATTCAGGGATTGTACTTGCATATAAAACTTCCATCTTTAGAATGCTTACACATGACAGACATTTTATTAGTTTCCACAAATTTCCTCATTCATTAATTCACACAGGAATTTACTGAAGTGCTAATTACAACTTCATTGTGTAGATAGATGAAGGATTTGGGCTATACAAAAAAGTAACTTAAAATGGCATGGATCTATGGGTACTCAACTATGTGCATGGCCAAAGTCCAGAATTATAACGTTATTGAATTCTAGCAGAAAGTGGGGCAACAGGAAGTCTTATTCATTGTTGATGGAAATGCAAAGTAATTCCACTTTGGAGACAGATTATAAACATCTTCAAAATCAAATCACAAAATTCAACAATCATACTGCTTGGTATTCACCCAAATGAACAATTATATGCACAAACAAAAGATACACATACTTTTATAAAAGCTTTATCCATAATAGTTGAAACTATTAAGCAACCAAGATCTCCTTAAACAGATGTATAGACACATAAATTATAGTACATCCAGACAATAAAACATTACTTAGTGTTAAAAGTAAATAAGCTATCAAGCTATAACAAGACAAAAGAAAACGACTAGAAAACCTATGAACTATATGATTCCAACTTCCTGACATTCTGAAGCACATACACAAAAATACAGAGATGGTTAAAAAAATAACTACAGAGATGGTTCTCTGGGGAGAGGGAAGAAATAGCAAACAGATTCAGGAAATATAACTTTAAGACCAATGTAAATAGTCTTTATGCATCTAGGATGCTTGGTATCTGACATCTTACATTTATCCAACAGTATCTGATGATGATCAACTTGTGGCCAGTCTTGCTAATGAGCAGTTTTTCTAGTGTCCACACCTTCCCTAACAAATTATTTTGAAGTAATTATAGGTATCACTTTATTTGTTTAATCCATAAGTATTTTGACATTGACCTCTTAAAAGGCCCTATGTAAAAATGTGTAGCCACACTAATCCTCAAACTTACAATTTAAAATGTCTCATGCCGCTATTTTATAATTTGTTTTCATCAGGATACAAATATCATCCACACATTATAATTGTGTATTGTTGTTTATTGCACTGGAATTGAACCCTGGGCTTTGGGTATGCTAGGCAGGCACTCTGATAACGGAGCTATATCCCCAACCCTGTTTTAATTATGCCTTAATCAACAGAACGCTGCCCTTCTTTTTCTATGATCTGTTTGGTGGAATCACTGTGTCATTCATCCAACATGGCTTCCCACAGGCTGCACATTATTGACTGTCCCTGTACTGCCATGTAACCTGCTCCTCTGTCTACTGCAATTACTATAAGATGGCAGGTTTAAAAGGATTTTAGCTGGATTTTTTTTTCTAGTACTCACGTCTGATAGGCAACATTGAATACTGAATGTAATCGTCATCGATTTAAGGAAATGCAGTATCTGTCCGCCTTGCTCTTCTGATGTTAATTACAATTTATAGACAGTGCCTATAACAGAGACAAAGACACAATTCATAAATAGGCAAGATATACACTTGATCTGTTCTTCTCCTTGCCAGTTTTCAAAACAATGGACTAGATAACCACCTACTGCTCTACACAGGTATCCAGGGACATTATAATGTAAATGCAAATATATAAATACATACATATTCATACATACATTCATATTTATACATACAAACATATTTGATGCACTTCAATATGCTGTGTTGTTTGCCTTACAGTCCCTACTCTCTTATTTTTCTCCAGTGGTACTTTTCACACCTTGACTCTTATGAGTCTTTTAGAACCTCACTAAGCATTAGAGAAATCTCAATGGCTGCAAGAGAAAGTGGTATCTTGTATGTGATGAGCTCCTGGCAGCAGCTATTCTTTGTAAAGTATTTCAATTCGCTTTATAGAAGACGCTTCTAGAATATGGTATATTTTCATACTTCTCTTGCTTGTGATCTTTGGTTTTGTTTGTTTCTATGTACTTTTAAGTGTTCATAACTATGAAGTGACGGTGTAGTAGTGCTTCTGCATCACACTATACAGCCCAGTGGAATGTCTCCACTGGCAAAAGTGTTTGTTGGACAAACCCAATGACCTGAGTTTGATGCCTAGAACCCAGAGTGGAAGGAGAGAACAAATTCTGAGAAGCTTTCTTCTAGCCTCCACACCCCAAACACAAACACACACACACACACGCACACACACACTCCCCGTACAAAACAAAAGATAGAAATAAATTAAATAAAATAAAATTATTAAAATTTCTAAAAATATAATTTTTAAGCATCTTACTATATCTCCACCACTGATTTTTGTCCACAGGATAGATATATAAATAAACTGTGTCTGAGTCACTAGCATAAGTAATTTCTGTGTGGTTATATACAAGTTTAGTACTGATAATTTCATCCACTTGATGCTTTGAACGTAAACTTTCTGTTATGATTATGTAAACTACTAAATGTTATCAGAATCAAACATAAAAGAATATACATTCAACTAAAATTTAAGTTCTACTTCAAAAACCTATCTAATCCACACAATCAACGAAAACCTAAGAGACCTTGGTGGCTTTCAGATCTAGGTTCAGAGCTGTATTTAATGAAGTATTATATATAATCCTCGATATTTTACACTCACTTAACTACAAATTTTAATCCATGATTGTCACAACAATATACATAAATATTCAACATTCCTTTATATAGCTGGACAGAACTCCAAAATATATTGTGCACCACAGAGAGTTCCTAATGGATAGTCAGATCGGTTCCTATCCTGTCATCACAATCATGCTTACCCAAAAGACTTTGGTATGTGATGGTCACATATTTTAACAAGCCTGTTTTCGTAAAGAATAAAATAAAGCTTGTAGAAATTAACACAAAGAGATATATTAATTAAAATTTAAAATCCATGAGCACAAAACAGGCAAATATTTCAGAAGGCAGAATGTGCAGATTGGGACATACATCTGTAAAATTATCCACAATTAAGCAAAGAGCCAAAGAAATGAGAGCTACAAAAGAAAGGGAAAGGGGACAGAGGGTGGAGAGAAGAATTCCAGTTGGTGGTGATGGGACTTCAGGAAAAACACAGAGTCTTGGCAAGAGTACTGTTTGAGGAATTCATTGCTGTGACTCTTCAAAACTGATGGAAACCTGAGTCATGAGAGTGAGCACACAAATGCCACGAGGTTAAATTAAAATGTAAATTGAAGCTCTTGTAGACACGTTAGGCTGTACAGAACAAAGGCAAGGAGGACCTGAAAGGAGACCGGAGGAGAGCCTACACAGACTCACACTGTCCTGACACCTGCTTTCCCAGGCACAATAGGAAAACACGGAAGCAAAGTGTTCAGAGCTGAAAATCCACAGCAATCAAGATAAACCAAATAGTCACAAAACTAGTGTTCCAAGGAGAAAGAAAATAAAAATGTTCTATTTTAAAATATTCCTTGGAAATGTTATCACCAACAGACCTTTAAGAAGAATGAAAATCTAGAAGATAAATGTTAGAAGAGAGAAAATATTTCCTGAGAAAAGTCTAATATGAACATAGAAGGTAAAAATAAATAGCTGTTGTGAACCTATGGATAAATGTGTCAACATGAATATGCAGAAAATAATAGCATGGGTTTATAGGCATACCAAAATAAGGCTGTTAAAACTCCAGACAACACTGTAAAGCCTTTGTGAAGTGCATTACTTAATTAGAGCTTCCTAACCAGGCTGTTCGTTTTGACAGGAAGGAGAGTTGGGCTATTGATTAGATTTAGAATGAAGTGTGCATTTTAAAATTTCTACAGCAACAATTGATTACATCAAAGTAGAGAATATGACTCTCAAACAAGTAGGAAAAAAAATTGGCAATAAAACAATCATTTAATCTTAAATTAAATAAGCAAAAGGAAAAATAGAGATAAACTGCACCACATCAAGACAATCTAAACAAATGATCTGGATAAAATAAGAATAAAACTGTCCAAATAATTCTCATGGTCTAAACTTGTTTGTTCAGGAGAAAGCATAGTCCAAACGCTTTAGATGTGTTTCTGTATTCCTTACAAAAGATATTTTTTTAAAGCTAATGAAAAAGTCGGAATTAGTTAAGACGCTATCCAAAGTTAAATTACTGTTTCTTTTGGACAAACCGAAAAGCAGAGGCAATATTAAGGGTAAATAAGCCAACCCACTGAAAATTAGATCCATTCAACTTTTTGCCAGGAAAAATAATATAGCTTAATATTCACCAAAAATATTGAAAAGTTATGGAAGAAAGTTATAAAATCACCACCATCATGAATGAACCATACCCAGTATCAATAAGAAAGAGATCAGCTAAATAAAAAAAATGTTTGAATCACACAATTAAGGTAATAATTATATGCTTAAAAGACTTACATAGATCTAAGCACTTAACACTAAAAATAACACTCTTCCTTCACATACACCTCTATTCATGGAATTTGCCACATAATAAGCTATGAAATGAATCACACATACATGCACATACATATGCATATATACATGCACACACAGAAAGAAATGGAAGTGAAAAAAGCATAGAACATGGTGTATACCTATAATGCAATTATTTTAAATCAGATAATCACTAGACAGGCCCTTCACTCTCTTGTCCAACCTTTCCTCCCAGCCAGGTCCTGAATATCTTGTGCCAGAGGCTAGCCAGGTGAGGCCACCTGCTTCTCCCTTCCACACGCCCTCTCCCATTCCCACATCTAACACGGGTCCCCTATACAGGGCATGGGCCTAGCCTAACTGTTACCTCCTCAAATCCCCAGCCTCCAATTTGGATCTGTCCCACCTTCTCACAACCCCTAGTGTTCCAAATCCAACCTCTCACCACAGCCAGATCTTAGACATCTTGTGCCAGGGTCAAGCAAAGTGAATTCACATGGTCCTCCCCTTCACGTAATCTCCCAAACCCCTGCCTCCAGATCTAGTTCTGGTCCCACATCTAGTGCCCTTGCCTAATCTGGCCAGCACTCCCTATGCTACATCCAATCTGGCTCCTGCCAGGACTCTTCCCACCTTTCTATACCCTACAGTCCCCTGACATGCTGAATCAAAACAGTCTGCCCCATCTGGACCTACACGTCTTGGGAGCGTCCACCTGATCCTCCCATTTGTGCGCCCTACCAAACACAACATCTAACTCATGTCCCACATCCAGAGCCCCAGCATCCTCTGGATAATCCGTACAGATACAAGAAGCACACAAAAGTACAACTGGACAAGAACCAGGGAAAAAAAAACCTCCCCACAGCATATCATAGTTAAAATGCTAAGTGTAAAAAGCAAGGAAATATTGAAAGCTATAAGAGGGAAAAAAAGTACGTAATAACATATAAAGGAAAACCCATCAGAATAACCACTAGTTTCTCAGTCGAAAATGTGAAAGCTTGTAGACCCTGGAGCAACAAATTCCAAGTCCTGAAAGACCAGGACTGCCAACCAAGACTACTGAACTGAACAAAACTATCTACCACAGCTGAAGGAGAAAGAAAAACTTTCCATGACCCAGACAAGCTAAAATAACTCTTACCCAGATGATTAACCCTAGACAAAATACAGCAAGTAACACTTTGGATGGAAGTGAGGAATAAGATTAGCCAGGAGACTTTAGAAATTTAAAAAAAAGCTATAATTACTGAAACACAAACTACCACTGAGAGAACACACACACACACACACACACACACACACACACACACACACACATACACCAATGACTTCAATCAACAAATACTTATCAGTAATAGATTTAGATATTTAGGGCCTCAATTCTAAAATCAAAAGGCAAAGACTGGCTGAATGGATCAAGAAACAAAATCTACCTATCTGTTACCTACAAGAAACTTAGCTTTAAAGACAGGCACCATCTTAAAGGATGGAAAGATGTACTCCAATCTAATAGGATCAGGAAGCAAGCAGGTAACGCTATCCTGATATCTGATGAAACTGACTTCAACTCAAACTAATCAGAAGAGATTAATAAGGACACATTATTCTAACCAAGGCAACAATTAACAAATAGAACATTACTCCAGGCATGGTGGCTCACCCTTTAATCCCAGTATGTGGGAGGTAAAGGCAGGTGAATCTCTGTGAGTTAAGAAGTAAGACTGGTCTTTACAGAGAATTTCTGAGCAGCCAGGACTACACAGTGAGAACTTTTCTCAATAATAAGAATAAAAGAAAACATTATTATACTAAACATATGTGTAACAAATTTGGGTACAGCAGATTTGATTTTTTTAAAAAGTATACAACTAAAATTAAAGACATGCCGGGCAGTGGTGGCACACATCTTTAATCCCAGCACTCAGGAGGCAGAAGCAGGCAGATCTGTTGAGTTCAAGGCCAACCTGATCTATAGAATGAGCTCTAGGATAGCCAGAGTTACAACAAAGAAACCCTGTCTCAAAAAAGCAACAAAAAGTTAAATTAAAGACACAGGTTGACATCAACCCAATAATAGGTGATTTCAATGCTCCAATTCTCCAATAGATTTATCTGCACAAAATAAAGAGAATCAAGTATATATTAATTGAACTTATCACCCAAATACCAATGAATATGCATTCAACTCAGTAGCCCATAGAAGCTTCTCCAAAATAGATCACATCTCAGAAGACAAAACAAATCTCAACAAATTAGGAAAGATTGAAATACCTCTGTGTTTCCTATCTGGCCATAATGCAATAAAACAAAATGGAAAGCAAACAAATCTCCAGTAATTATACAAACTTATGGAGATTTAATCTCATTACTGAATGATGAATGGGTTGAAGAATATATCAGGAAAGAAATAGAAAGTTACAGGAACTAAATTAAAATTAAAACACAATACATCAAAACTTCTGGAACACATTAAAATCAATCCTACAAGAGAAATTTATAGTTATATGCACATGTTAAAAAATCAGAAAAAGCACAAATAAGTAACTTAATGACACAACTAAAATTTTTGTTAAAGCAAGAATAAACCAAACCCAAATCTAGTAGACAGAAGAAAATAATAAAAATCAGAGAAGAAATTAACAAAGCAGAAACTTTAAAGAAAACAAAACAATGAATCTAAAAGCTACTTCTTTGAGGAGATAAACAAGATTGAGAGACCCATGGTCAAACTTTCAAAATGAAAGAGATTCACAATATTAACAGAAGCAGAAATGAACAGGGAAATATAACAGCAGAGATCATCACATCAAAGAAATATGAAATGTTATAAGAGAATACTTAAAAATCTGTAGTCTATTATGTTGGAAAATCTAAAAGAAACCACCAAGAAAGCACCAAAATTAGGCCAAAAACAAATATCAACAACCTAAACAGGCCCACAACAAATGAGGAGATTGAAAAGGTAATAAAAAGTCTCCTTACTAAGAAGAACCCAGGCCCAGAGGGATTGACACCAGAATTCTACCAGACTTTCAAGGAAGATGGGCAACCAATCTTTCTTAAATTATTCAAAAAATAGAAACAGAACAAGCACTTCAAAATTCCTAATAATTCAGTATAGCAAAAACATGTAAAGACATAGCAATAAGAAAACTATAGGCCCATACCCTGAAAAACATAAAGTCAAGAATCCCTAATAAAACATGTTCAAACAGAATACAGACATACACCAAAAATATTATCTACCATAATCAAGTTGTCTTTATACCAGAGATGCAGAGATGGTTTAACATATGCAATTCAATAAATGTAATAAATCATATAAATTGACGTACAGAGAGAAATCACATGATCATCCCAATAGATTCAGAAAAAGCCCTTAACAGAATCCAACATGTCCTTCTGATAAAAGGGAGAGACTACAAAGAACATACCTCAACATAATAAAATCTATATATGACAAACACATGGCCAACATCATCCTCAGTGGAGAAAAGCTTGAGGCAATACCACTGATATCAGAAATGAAACGAGGTCTTCCATCAACCCTACTCCTTTTCGATAGAGTATTCAAAGTACTAGCTGGAGCAATAAGGCAAGAGAAGGAAATTAAAGGGATACTAGTATAGAAAGATAAAGTAAAACAATGCCCATTGCAGACAGTATAATATTATACAAAGAGATCCAAAAAGTTCTATCAGAAAATCTCTGCAATTGATCAACAATTTGGGGAAAGTGCTCAGATACAGAATAAACTCATAAAACTCAATGGCTTTTCTATACATCAAAAACAAATACCCAGAAAAGGATTTAATAAACATATTAACATTTGTCAAAGCCTTGAAGAAAATAAAAATATCTAGGAATAAATCCAGTCAAGGATGTGAAAGATCTTTACAATGGAAACTTTCAATCTCTGGAAAAAAGATGGAAAAGACATTTGAAAGTAGAAAGGTATTCTATGCTAGTGGATTATAATTAATTGTGAAAATGACCATTTTTCTAAAAATCATTTACAGGTTCCATGCAATTCTCAACAAATACCACCATCTCATTCTTTGCAGAAATAAATAGTAAAAGAAACTATCTTAAAATTCATATGGAACAACAACAACAAAAAAAAAAACATAACAAAAATATCCTGAAAAAGAACAATGTTGAAGGGATTGCAATTCCAGATCTGAAGATACACTACAGAGTTACAGTAATAAAAACATTCTGGTACTGACACAAAAATGACATATAAACCAACTGAACAAAATAAAAGACCCAAACATAAGTCCACATAATTAAAGCCATCCAACAATGAACAAAGACTCCAAAGACCTACACTGGAAAAACAATAGCATCTTCAGCATACAGGGCTAGGAAAACCTGATGCCCACATCTAGAAGAATGAAATTAGACTCGTATCTATCACTTTGCATAAAAACTAACTCCAAAGGTATCAGAGACATCCATATAAAACTGCTAGAGGAAATTGGAACATTGAAACCGCTAGAAGAAAACACAGTAATAGCCTAAATGATACAAATAGAGGAAAGGACTTTCTGAACAAGACACACAGTTTGTTCAGGAATTAAGGCCAACCACTGATAAGTGGCACCTCATAAAACTAAAATAAGTAATAAAAACAAACAATCAACCAGATAAAGAAAAAGCCCAAAGAAAGGAAGAGAATATTTTTCAAATAAACATGTAACAGAGGATTAATACCCAGAATATATAAAGGACTCAAAAATCAAAGAGTCAGGAAAACAAATAACTCATTCAAAAATTGTTATGGATATGAACATAGAGTTCTCAAAAAAAGAAGTAGAATTTCAAAAAGAATGTTCATCATCCTTAGCAATTTCGGAAAAGTAAAGCGAAACAACTCTGAGGTTACATCTTACCACAGTCAGAATGCAAAGGCAAGCAAAGCAACTGACAAGAGATGGTGGGAGGAGCGTGGGGAAGGAACCCTCCATTACTGAGGGGTCGCAAACTGGTCCAGCCAGTCTGGAAATCAGTGTGGCCAGCTCTCCAAAAGTTAAACAAAAAAACCTCCCCATGACCCAGCTGTACCACTCCTTGACCCATGCCGAAAGGGACCAACATGCAACTCCACAGGTATTTTCTCAGCCAAGTTCATTGCTGCTCTATTTACAAGAGCTTGGAGAAGGAAACAACCTACACATCCTTCCGCTGATGGACGGATAATAAAAATGTAGTACGTATAGGCTGTGGAATACTTGTCATCTGCAAAGATTGCAATGAAGTAGTTTTCAGATAAATGGATGGTACTAGAAAATGTTACATTGTGTAAGCTCACTCAGAAAGACAAGCGTCATAGCTCCTGTCTCGTCTGTGGCCCCTAGGTCCGAGTCTCCAGAGAGAAGTGTTACAACGTGGACAACTGCAGAAACTAGGGAAGTACAAAGGAAGCGGTGGGAGGGGAACATCAGAAAAGGGACTAGCTGGGTGGGAGTGACTGCAAGGGAGAAATGGGAAAGACAGGGTGGAGCCTTAATATTGGAGGGAAGAAGTAGTTCAACAAAGGAGAGGGGAGGAGGGGGGTAAAAAAACCAAAAGGATACCTGAAAAAGTCATAAGAAATCATGCTATTATTTATTTACCTAAAATTCACGTGTGTGTGTATACATATGCCTATACATGTCGTATGAATGAAAATGTTCAACCTAGACTGGCAACGCTGCCCCCAAGAGTCATAGACTATCTAATATAACCCCAACACAAGTATTAGAAATTCCTAATATTAAATTTGGAGGCTAAAGAAATGGCTTGGCAGTAAAGCACACTTGCTGCTCTTCCAGAGGACACAAGTTCGGTGTCCAGCACCCATGTTGGTTGGCTCACAAACGCCAATGATCCCAGCTCCAAGGGATCCAATGCCCTATCTGGTTCCTTGGACACTCACTCTCAAGTGGTACACACACACATAAATGAATGAATGAATAAATTAATTAATAGATCAATGATAGATAGATAATCTTTAAAATAATACTAAATTTAAAAAGTAATGCTAAATTAAAAGATAGGGAGATTTAATATTGTAGATATGTTTCTGTTCTTTTTTTTTTTTTCAAACAAATCTATTAAATTAGAGCAATTCTAGTTAAATAACAACAGGCTGGTATCATATGAATGTTACTGTAAACAGAGATTAAGGAAAAAGATCTGAGAATGAAAAGCCGTCTGAGGTCACTTGACAGATGGAGGTGACATTGCGAATCAGTACGGAAATAAGAACTAATCCAATAAATCATGCTGACACAATGATAATCTACTTGGAAAAGACGAGATTGGATCAAATCTCCCATGATGGGAAAGACAATTCCAGATGAAATATAAACTCAAATGTGAAATGGAACTAATATTTCAGATGAGTTGTAAAAATGATGACCTATGAAACTGAAAATGTATAAACGCAACAATTATTACACTAAGCTTTTATGGCCTGGGGGCCTCAGGAAATGTGTGAAGCATGGCTGTACCAGCATTGTCTGACTTACAAAATATTAAATTTTTAAAAATTGGGAACAATCTATTCTTCAACAGGAACACAGATAAATGTGTTACTACCCAATGAAATATAGCAAACAAAGGAAAAGACTGCACAAAAACTTTGTGTATCAGCTTAAAACAACTCAATAATCAGAACAGCAGTGAAGATCCCAGCCAGCCAGACAAGAGATGCACAGAGCTTTGAGTGAAAAGTTGATGCTTGATTTCTCATGCTAGACAGTAGACCAACGGCACCTGAAAGAAATGGTGTACAGGCTGCATACAGACATAGTCACTCACTTGTAAATTGTTCTGTGTGACTAGCACTAGTGTATTAAAGAGAAAAAGATAATCTTTACATTATGTTTTACATACAACTTGAGATGATACTTTTTTTAAACTCCCTACTTATGAGCCCACGCTGAAGAAGTTGTGGTCTTATCATGTGCTTGGACCTAAGGATATGACCAAGCCCTCAGATGTATCTACTGGCTAGGACCAGTTTCAGAAATGGAATCAACTTATGCAACCATTGAGTTAGGGTAATCCAGGAAAAAAAGCACAAAAGAATAGTTATCCTACTAATTTAGCACTGTACAGACCAGAGATTGAGGATGTTGGTAAAGATGATTTTGTTTTATTTTCAAATAATAATAATAATAATAATTAGAAGACGTTGACAGTGACACAGCTCTGGTCCACCCTAGAGTGAGACACTTCATTAGCAACACAGTTGCTAGAATTTAGCAGCCCTGCTTGCACAGAGTACATTGACATACTGAGAGATAAATCTTTATGACAAATATGATCTATTTACTGAAACTTCATTCTGTCGTGTCCTAAGTATGAAGCAGTATTTACCAGTGGTAGTGTTAGCACTTTACATACATCAAATCTGTTAAACTAGCTATATAAGGCAGTGCAAGGAGTTGAAAGGGCCATCATTTTGCTTGTTTAAAATTCCAGTGCAAACCAATAGTCTGAGAATATGAGGTGTACTGAGTGCATCTGAAGCCTATGGAATGAAGACCTAATATGTGCCTCCTCACCCTTGCAAAATGAATATATGGTTATTTAAGCATTGATAAGGTAGTCATGGGTGCAAATAATATTATTTTTGAGACCTTATATAGCAAAGGTAAAATATTAAGAAAAGATTTTAAGGTAGGCGATAGAGCTCCAGGCTGGTGACAGGCCAGGAGGGGGTTGGAGGGATGAAATGTATGCTTTCTGCAAACCAGGGTGGCATACAATGCAGTTGCATTCAGATGACAAGCAGACTTCAGTTCTGTGATGTGATTAGCATTTAGATGTGGAGGATGATGCTTTTCCTTGGCTCCATTCTCCTGACTACTCTGACTATTCAGCCTTCCCACCATCCTTCTGTGTTCTAATATTGAAACCCTCCCCCAAGATAAATCTTAAATCATTTCTAGTCATTTAAATAGTTAGCAAAATAAATGTCTAAGAAACTAATATTTTAAAATTTGAACAAGTGAAACATTGAAACAGCCTACTGTCAAGATCAATTACTCCTTTTACTAAAAGAAAGATTCATAAAAGAGATGCCAAAAATCTCCAGAGAATACTGGGTTTTATCAACAAATTCAACACAACAGACCTATCAAATCACAGAAGAGATTTTTCTAAATTCAACTTTGTTGACTTTTTTTGATTTAACACACAAATATTAACACAAAAATCTACTATAGGATCTAGCTATACTATTCTTAAGTGTCCTTCAATAGAGCTGAGTCAGCCTATCTCAAAGACACCTGCACAACCCTGTCTATTGTGGCATTCTCAGAGAAGGTACAGTATCAGCATAAGTGTCCATTTATAAACAAATAGAAAAAAACTTGGTATATGCGTCAAGATTTTCTAGTCAGTCTGTCATAAAGAATAACAAAGTCATGTCAAAATAGATGGAGTTGAAGATCATCATGTAAAGTACAATAAACCAAACTCAAAAGACAAATAGCACATGTTTCCTCTTACATGCAGAATCTAGATTTTTCTTAGAGGCATGTAAGTAGATTGGAAAGACTTTAGAAAAGTCTTTTCTAACATGGCATACATGTACGAAAATGTCAAAGTAGCACGAAATCCACTGTTTTGTACTATATGGAAGAGTATGTCATGGAGAGACGAACAGCACTTTCAATACATTTTTGTGCAGCATGTCTTCTTTCTCAATGGTAAACACACTTACCCACATGTTCAAAACTTTCTAAGTCAGAAATGTTATCATTAAAAGCTAAAAAGACAGAGAAGACATTTTTTGATTGGAGAGACTCTACAAAGAATTCCATAAACGAGAATAGGAGAGGCGAATCTACTAGGAAAAAATGTTCTAGGCACAATATCCAGCTTGAGAGGAAAAGGAGAAAGAACAGCAATTTGAGGAAGATAAAAAGAGAAATAGAGAAGAGAGAATGAGTGCCCAGGAGCACCATGCTTCCACAGAATGGTAACATGGACAACCACCGTGTGAAAATCACACACTGCAAAATCACTTAGAAAGATACCCTAGGATACTACTGGGAATTTTTTTTAAATTAAGCATATAATCCAGTTCTCCTACTACAGGTACATACCTAAGAAAAAAGAAAGCCTGTATCCATAGAATACACACACTGCTTCTGTCAACGTTCTGTCATTGTGACAAAATCATAAGAAAATCAACATTCAAGAAGGGAATGTTTATTGTAGCTCATGATTTTGGAAGCTTCGGTCCTTGGTTCTTGTTCCTGTTGCTTTGGGCCTGAGAAACACAGAACATCGTAGTGGAAGCACATAGCAGGAAGGATTCTGTTCATTTTGTGATGGCTAATGTGGTGTTTTGAATAAGAATGGTCCCCATAGGCTCATATATTTGAATGCTTGATCATCAGGCAGTGACACTACTTGAGAGGGATTAAGAGGTGTGGTCTTGTTGGAGTAGGTGTGGCCTTGTTGGAGAAAATGTGTCACTGGGGGTGGGCTTTGATGTTTCAAAAGTCTGAGTCAGTCCAAGTCTCTCTCTCTTTCTCCTTGCTTCCTTCAGACCCAGATGCAGAACTCTGTTACCATGTCTTCCTGCATGGGGACAGTGGACTAAATCTATGAAATGTAAGCAAGCCCCAGTCAAGGTAATTTTTTAGAAGAGTTCTCATGGTCACGGTGTCTCTTAACATCAACAGAACAGTGACTAAGACAGCTAAGGGGCAAAGGAAATAATGATAACATGATGGTGTTAATGACCTAACTTCCTTCTGCCAGAACCTCCCTCCTAAAGATTTCACAGCCTCCCAATAGTGACACAGACTGGGACCAAATTGTCAACACACAGACCTCTGGGGCTCATTCGAGAATCAAGCTATGGTATATACCAATACTCACAGACACTTGGTTCACAATAGCTCAGAACTAAAGCAACTCAAATCAACACGAACGAGTGAAAACTAAATTCATACAGTGAATCAATAACCAAAGCATAATAAAAATGAAAGAGCTCCTGGCACACACAACTTCATGGGGACATCTCAAAGGCATTCTGCAAGTCAGAATCAAAAGAACACATGGGTCACGTCCACCTGTAACTTAACTCCAGAGAGATCCCTCCAAGTCCTGTGGCCTTGGTGGGCACCTGCACTCACATGCACTCACCTGCACACAGACACACTTTAAAATAGGTATTACAAAGAGTGAATACCATATGATTCCGTTGATATGAAACTCTAGAAAACCCAAACTAATTTATGAAAGACAAACACATGCCTGAGGCCTGTGCCTGGGAGTATTGACTGAGAAAGACATAGGGAGACTTCATATTGATGAACGTGATGAAAGTATTGATCTTGTCTAGAAGGTACTACATAAAAGTTTAAATCACTTAAATCCCATCTTACTTAAAATGTGTAAATTTTTCAGTATGAATTATATCTAAAATAATAATAATTATGTACATGCACACAGAGAGGATGCCTGAGCAGAATGGTGTAAGAATTAGAAAAAAAAAAAAAGTCATATATAAACTATAGGAAAATATGTCAGAGTTCGTGTCAGAGATAAAACCGGCTAGAGCATCTTGGCCAGGCAAAGGGCTGCCGTTTAGGAGCGGAAAGAGCAGGCTCTTAGCAATTGTGCCTACATTGCCGACATTGCTACATGCTGTCATCCTTGGCTCTTCTAATAAGCTATTTTACCCATGACTTTAAGCCTTTTAATATTTAATATTTTATGATTGTGTGTTCTGCAACAATGCATTGAGATGGATTTATCAAATCTTTAGAAAGCTCAAAATGACAGCGAGCTCATGCTGCGGGTATTGGATTCAGGATTCCAAATCATTCTGACACTCGGAAACACTGGGCTGAAAACAAGGAGAATTTAAAAGGATAAGTCTCTTGAATTTAGGCAAAAAAAAAAAAAAACAGTCAATTGTCTTAGTATAACCGGGCTTCTTTTAAGAAACAAAAATCTGCCAAAGGAGAAAGCCCCTTGTGATAGACTACAAACATTCATTATTCTGTTTATATAAAACTCCAGAAAATACAAGCTGATCAATAGTGACATAAAGCAGATAGATCGGTGCTCACCTTGGGTCAGAGGCAGAGGGACTGATGGCTGAAAAGGATGTGTTTGAGAACATTTGAAGTGACAAATATGCACAATCTATTGAGGGAGTAAACACGATCATGAAACAAGTCCTTAAATTCCACAGGACTTCATCTACACAGAGAGAAGGGATTCCAGAATATCCTAACAGCCTCATGATGTTCTGAACTAGTCAGACTACATCAGAAATGTCAGGTTTGATTGTGAAGCATAAGTGGTAAGAAGAACATTTGCAAAGAGGACACATGAGAGAATCCCCCGAACATGGAATCAAGACACTAAAGAACCTCCCAGAACTTCCCAACGTATTTCAACATATGAGAAAAGCAGAAACAGACTTGAGCTTTATTTAAAACTGGAGTTGGAGTACACAAGTTGTCTGAAAAGAGGTACAGATACCTCAAGATACTGACGTTGAGTTTATCTGCTAGCTCATAATGATCTGAATTATCTCTTGATGCTCTACATGGCCTGTCACAGGGAGTCATTGAGTAAGCAAATTTTGCAGATGTCTCTTGGGAAGTAAACGTAGATGTCACTGAGTCTATGAGACTTGAGAAAATGGAATCTGACCCAACCCTATTGGTGGAAAATATTTGAAGAGATAGATAGTAAGGGATAGAAATGAAGTAGGTAAAGTGAGAGAGGTACCGTCCATGAAACGGTACAATGTTATAAAAGTAAAAGATAAAGTCTGGCTATTTTGATTCCCTAAGAAACCAAGCTGACTAAAATATACTGTTCCTGGGAATGAAAGCATATAAATTAGCCCAGAAAAATAAGAGGGACCGTGACATTAAAACAAGGCTTCAATACTTGACTCTAACAAGCCAGCTCTGGAGGGCAACCCTTTCAAATGCCTCTTGTAAGTAGAATGTCTAGCTTTCCCATTCACATCCTTAACAAAGGAGGTAATTTAAGGGAAGGCAGCCTAGGAGTTTGCTTCTGCGAGTCAGAGAATAAATCACCTCTTTGAGGAATTAAAAAGGGGGAAAGTGAAGAGTACTGAGGGAGAGTGCAAAGACTCCAAATAGAGGGCTATTGTCAAGCCCAAATCCTCACACAGTCCCCACAAGTAACGGGAAGTGAACTGACAGCCTAATAAGGAAGAGAAGAGTAAGTGATCGACAACTGTGGCAACAACTAGAGGAGAGAGAGGACGTGGAGGAAGGTGGGCTGTTCGCATGATTCTCTGTGCTCAGCCAACTCAGGCCGTGTGCATCGGGCTCCGAGCTGCTATACATCCCGAGAGGCCACAGCACGTCTGAGGACCACGCATTTGCTGCATCTGTGTTTCCCTGTGCTCTGCAGAAGAATGGACTCTCTGCTTCGTTGAACGCAGTGGTTAAAACAAGTGAGCATCACATGCTGACTCAGTGTAACTAAAGTACCATTCTCAGCGCAGCGCTGGAGAGAACCAGAGAGTGGGAGGAGATGTACTAGACGTGCATTTTTGGAGCAATACATAGAGAAAGATTTACGTGAAATATACATGAAGAAGTTGGGTTCCAAAATGTTCTTATGAGTCAGCTGTGTCACACAAAAGCAATAGTTATGGCAGTCTCACTGTAGCCTACAGATTATTTCCTATGCATTAAAATTCCAGCAGCCAGAATTATCTGCCAAGTAAATTAAACTCCTAAAGCCTGAGGCAAGAGACACAAAAGCCAAACATCTTTCCATTGTTGCTTAAGTAAACACTACTGTTTTGTTCAAACTTCTCTAGATGTGAAGACACATTTAAAATTTCATCAGCATTTGAATGAACTCAAATAAAATTGAGCTCTGATCTGCTTGACAGGCTGCTAAGCCTGAGATGGTAAATACATTTTATTGGTAATGGACTGAGCGGCAACATGGCTACATTGTGAGAGAATTCAGTTTTTGATACTTCAAAACAATCTATCTCGCATGTTCTGATCCAGTCACTTAACTTCCAGGAAGATTCCACAGGAAAGAAGAGAATCAACATAAAGAAAAATCTGAAGAACCAGAGTATCTTCCAACGCTGCAGACAATTTCAATGCCTTTTAATAGGGAATGAATCAAAGAGATCGTAGTTCATATATAAAGTGGGGCATTAGGTGACTGCTTGAAGAGATAAATTTGTTTATGTTAATATGTGTCAATATAGCACTATATTAAATAAAATGGGATTGAAACATAATTGCAAAATGCTATGCTAGATTACAGATTTGGCATGTTTCAATTTAAAGTTAAATTAAACTTATGAAATAGTCTGGAAGGTCATTTTTAGGTGTTTAATACGTCTGGGTAGGATTAGGTAAATGTTTTCACTCTCTAGCTCATAAAAATAGGCTTTAACTTTGTGAATTCTGAGTTGATACTGTGATCAGCTAAACAATTTGATGTAGCAGACACTAATAATGTTCCCTAAGGGGATCAGCAGCCATACGAGCAGGTGGCTCAGGCAGAATGTAGTCAAGGATTTCAGCATTAAGAAGTCTAATATCTTTGAAACTGGATAATGGGATGTGTCACCCTCATACCTGCCAGTGCCTGCAGACTCATCCAGAAACAATAATAAGTCCTATTATGATTTCAATAAAGGATTCAGAAAGTGAGGAACAACAGGCATAAAGAGCTGCCCGAAACTTCAATAACAATGGTTTATTTTGGGGAAAAGTGACAGTCAGGGAGTAGAATGAGCAAGCTGCAGGATAACCAGGCCACTTCAGGCCCTGCAGTTCAGGGGATGAGAGGCCCCTAAAGTCAGGGCAAAGAGGGTAAGCTGGGCTCTTAGTAACACCCAGTGCTCAGGGGAAGCAAAAGGAAGAAGGCCATGCAGGGAGGATTCTTTAATCTTTGTAAATAGTTATTGAGGATCTACCACAGGCCAGTTAATATATCAGTTCTCGGACAACGATTTAATATCTATGAAAAAGCAAAATGGAAATGTACGGGGTAGATGAGAAAACAAGATGAGAAAAGGAAGGAGGAAAACGGAAAAGCTTATGACAGGATGGCCTGGTAAGGACCCTACTTCTTTCTCACCATGATTAAAGAAAGTGATGATGAGGAGGAGGAGGTTTGTACCACAGGGGCAGCCTGCAGGTTACAGAGCAATAATGAATGGCTGCTTTTTAAATGCAAATTACTGAATACATAGTGATAGGAAGGTCGGGCACAGACATTAGCCTGAAAGCTAGTGAGGTTGAGCTCTGTCCCGCTAGACAAATTGCCATCCTCAGCCTTGCACTCAGAGCGTGGGCCATCAGCAGTGGAGTTAGAGTTAGTTTGGGTATTAACCTGATGAAACCACAAAGTCTACAGCGCTAATCCTGACTAGTCGAACCAGAACCTGCCTTTTCACAAATCCCAAAAGTGGGTCACAATAATATTTTCCTTTGAGAAATGCTCATCTATAATGGAAGTTCCCACATGGCTTCTCAGACCTAACAGGCAACTTAGAAAGGGAGTTATAACCAAGAATGATCTAGGAACGGGTACTCTATGAAGACCATACAGCAAAACATGGTTACTTGGGGCGGGAGAGGGGGGCAGAAATGAAGAAACATTTCCTCTATGTATCTTTAGAGAACAAAAGGGAGTGCTTATAAACTAAGACACTACAAAAAAGACCAGGTTGTGGTAGTGCAGGACTTTAATCCCTGCACTCAGGCAGAGGCAGGTGGATGGCTGTGAGTTCGAGGCCAGCCTGGTCTACAGAGTGAGTTCCAGGACAGCCAGAGTTACAACAGAGAAACCCTGTCTCAAAAAAAAAAAAATGAAAAAAAGAGAAAAGAAAAGAAAAAAGGAAAAAAAAAAAAAGGAAAGAAAATAAGAAAAGAAAATTAACCTGTAAAGACTCTTTGTATGTCTGGAGGTTTTTGTGTGCCTGGGAATAGGAAGAGTTGATGGGTGCTCCATGAGGACTAAGGATCTGTTGGAGATAGAAACTGTGATTTTGATACTATGTGTCTAAATGCCCATGTGCTGGAAATGTAGACCTTGATGTAACTCTACTCGAAAACAGTGGTGTGGCAGGAGAGCAAGGTAGAAAATGAGCTCAAATAAGCATATGAAGGAAACCATCTAGCAAACAGAAAGACCAGAAACTGCACCCACGGAAGACAGTATGAAATGGAGAAAGTGTCAAGTGGGCACACTATACAAATGATCTATAATGGTTCCAGTCCCCTGGCAGAGGCAGCACTGAGCTTCAGAGCTTGTTCCCAGCTTTGAGCCACTTCCTCTACCGGGAGAACTTTCTTTGCTTCCTGAGAAACTGTCTCGGATTCTACCACTATCCATCTATTCCTGGCCCGTTTCTGGGAAACAAGAACCTGGAAATCGCAGTGGGGTTCTGCAGGACTCGGAGGTGCACTTGTGGTGATGAAACCCACAAGAGGTAGAGCCCATTGGGAGACTGGGTCATCACTGACCTCATAAAATGATTCAAACGAGTCTCTCTGAATTGGTTAGGTCCTGTAGAAGTGAGTGAATTGCTATAAGGAGCCTGCCCCTGCCTCGCCTCCCTCCACATGACCTCTCTGTATGTATGTACTCGTGCCATCTGGTGCTCTCCCTAGACAATGATGATGGTCTCATGCTTTTAGAGATCCAGATTTTAAGCTAAATAAACCTCTTTCTCATATAATTTGCTCAGCCTCTGATATTTTGTAATAACAACCCAAAGACACTAAAGAAAGGAAACTCTGATTTATGGGCATTCATGCAAATTTAGACTATGCATTTGAGCTTGAGTCATTAAGATCAGCTGTAGTCAGAATACTTGGAGACCACAAAACCTCTAACTGTAGGATAAATGACTACCACTGATAGATCCCAGCAAGGAAGGGTCACTAGAACTTCTGATACTTACTCTATGCTATCGCTCTATCAAGAAAAATTCACTCTGCACTCTCTCAGATTCAAAACAAAAATTGCAAGAATAATCCTAAATAGGACACCAACTTTGTCCATGATAGCCATGATTTCTGGCCAATAGAATGTGTTTGATTTCAAAGTCCTATCAGTTTCGAGAAGGCAACTAGAACCTGTCAAGAGTCAACCTCAGCCCACAGGAAACCACTTCAAGTTCAGGATAGCTAGGTGAAAACAAAGGAGGCTGCTCTGAGAGGAGCTGCATGTGAGTAAACACCCCAATATGCAGAAGGGCATGGAGAATGGTCCTGTAGACACAAGAAAATCATGGTTCAGTCTTGTGAAAGCAACCTCCAATTAAGGCATGCCTGGTCTTCCCAGACATGGCTGTGATTCAAATTTACTAAGAAAATCCCAGGCCCAATGATAACCTGTATGGAGAAACACAAAACTTCTACTCTTTTCTGACAATACTCTTGAGCAGTGGTTCTCAACCTTCCTAGTGCTGCGACCCTTTAACACAGTTCCTTACGTCATGGTGACCCTCAACCATAAAATTATTTTTGTTGCTACTTTGTAACTATAATTTGATACTGTTACAAATCATAATGTAAATATCTGATATTTCATATTTCACAGATGACCTGTGAAAGGGTCATTCGACCCCTAAAGGTGGCATGACCCATAGGCTAAGAACTGCTGCTCTAGAGAACACTGTGTAGACAGTTATTGTGCACTTACAGCAAAATGCAACAGCAGATTTGTCCAGCACCATCTTCTTCAATAGTCCTATCTTCTCTACTTTACCTGCCACCAGTTAAGAAATAAGCCAGGCTATGACAAAGACAGTAATTTATGAATAATTAGATTACAACATAGGGTGGTAGTTAACAGAGAACTAGTAGGAATCTCACCCTAATGATACACTTATGGGTATTGAGTGGCTTTATTTTATTTTATTTTATTTTATTTTATTTTATTTGTTTATTTCCTATGCTTACCTTCTTTTACAGCCTCACAGAGGAATGCAGTATCTCCACATGTGTGGACATACTGTTCAATTAGCTCAGTACAAACACCACCAGACACCCCCATCCGAGATAACTCTCTATCCCTCAAATCCATGTCTACCTTAGGGCAGCACAATTATAAGTCTAAAGGGCAGGGAGAGAAAATATCTCTAGATTATTTGTTTTTCATTACATATTCCAAAGAGCAAAGGCCACTCAATTACTTTAGCTCAGCTGACAGTTTGTTTGAATAGAAATGTCATTTCTCAGCCACCAAATTGTACACAGGGATAAGTTTGGCAGGAGGGCTCTGAAATTCTTAAAGGCCCGAGTCAGGGGCGCGAGTGAGATGACCCTACAGAGACATCTCCCACTGCACTTTCTTGGCATTCCCTGGCTTCCGTCACTCAGAATGAACTTCTGTCTAACCATCATCCGACATTCCCAGAATCCTTAGAGAAGCAAGTTACAAGTCAGGGCGAAGTGGCATCCACATGATTCAAAGTAATTAAACCTGCACTGAATTCATTATTTAAGTTGCTCACAGATTATCTTAATTATACTTATCGACATTTTGATTCTTTGAGATTCCATAAAACGATAGCCTGGTTATGCTAGAGACTGACAACCCTGAGTCACACTCAATTTATTTTTCAACGGAAATAATCGCTGATCCTTGCAACATCTATTGGATTGAAATACAGAAGATTTGATATGTTCTTGGAGGTTACTGATATAGCCAAACCATGGCATAGCTAAGAGAATTATTTCTGTCTGTGCAAAAAGAGATTCAGATAAACTGGGAAGTGACCTGCTTTGTTATTTGGTCATTGTCTATTGATAACTCAAATAAAAGTCAATGACAGAACAGTTGATTTAGTGCTACACACAGAGAGAGAGCCTAAAGTATCTATCGTGGGCAGGATTAGTTTCCCCAGTTTTGGAAAAAAAAAATCAGTTATCTATCAAAACGTAAGTAGGCATAGGTAGCATTTTCAGAGTGAATACGTGCTTCTGGGGTTCCCAAAATGTTTCCACAGAGAAGCTAGCTAATCAGTAGCACCAATTCTCATAGCCATGGTTATTGTGTATTTGAATAACATGGTTAGATTAAAGGTCATTTTTGTGATAATATGACTCGATTCCACAGTAAGTCTCCAGGTTATGATAAACTCTTTGGCAAGCAAATACTAAATCCAAAGTAATACTAAGTTCACTTTTACTTGACAGAGACATCTAAATACACTTCTGTTATTTTCCTTGGTTAAAAATCACACACTTGAGATCCGGGTTGTGATCGCTACCAACAATCTGAAAACGTGTATGTCCTCCTCCTCTGCTTGTATGAGAAACACACAATCCTTAGGAAGAGCTGTCTGGATGCTTGCCCTCAGGATTCTAAGACAGAGATCCTACTACAAAGAAGCATTTTGGGTTTGGCACATCAGTGCAGGAGAAAATGAACACAAACCAATGTGATGTTTAAGTATCAGTGGGCTTTCTTCTCCTGTATATTTCTTCTTTCATTCGTTTCTGATGTCACTCAAGCAAATAGTCAGCAACCCATCACGATAATCAAGAGAGATTGCTCTCATTTCTGCCAACCACATCATGGGTAAATCTACAATGATATATTACCTAACCTGACAGTAAAGTATCCCCTGACACTTCACACTTACTTAGAATGAAAGTAAAATGATATTAATATTTTAATTAAAAGAAACTCACAAACAGCATTCAAAAGAGCATATGGAGAAGGTAACAGAAAAACTCACTTTTGTATGCTTGATCAGTCGTGCTTGCTTTGTACATCAGTAGTTCCTGTCCCAAAATATCCCCTTTATATAAGCACAGTTCCCTGAAACTCTTTTCTTTAACAAATCCAAGCTACTGCATGTGCATTTTTCCCATGGTGTGCTATTTCTTGAGTGACCCTTTTCTTCACATTTGGGTCTCTATCAGGACCTGGAGCATCTTCACCAGGAAGTTAGCTCCCATTGTCATCTAATATGTTCAGTTTACTCCTGCTCTCCTCAGCCAGGGCATTTACATGCATGTGTTTCTACAGCAACACATAGATGCCATGTGTCCATCTATTCACAAGTCAGCTTCCCTGAGAAAGTTCATGGGATTCGACAGTCAACAGGACTCCATCATCGGTATACCTCTGTCCGTAGGTCCTAATAAAATATCTGAGCTCCACAACTATAGAATGAACACATGTTGAATGAACACCACACTAAATGATTTGCCAAATTTGCTGCAGATTTCTGTCCTCTGGGGGAAAATCAGAAAAAATCCCCTTCACCATCCTTAACAGATGCTATCGGATGCAGACATTGGATATGGGCTAACGATACAAGTGAATGATCCTGCAAGGGTCACTCATGGGGTGTCTGATGTGGAACCAAGGCTGCGCTTCCAATGCTCTAAAAGCAATCTTTGTTACTGGCCGTTTCTTGCTTTAACGTTTTAGCTGAGAGTGATCAATTATTGAAGAAGAGCACGTTTGCACTAATGGTCTTACACTGTCATTTAGACAGGACCCTATATCACGCCTCCCTCGTGTGAGTAGCTGCATGTATGAAACTACCACACTTTACAAAGGAGGTGGAATATCAGTGTTCGGAGGCAAGTATCATAGGAGGCCAAGGTGTGGAAAGAGGTGGCAAAATGCTTACATCATTCCCCGGGAAGCACAGAATTTAGGTCAAGTCATATCAGGAGCCTACTGACTGTTCGGCCCAGATATGTATGTCTTTCTTGGATATTTAAATTTGCTGCATGCAACTTAAAACACCTACCTCCTTTTTTGCTACAATGTAGCCCATTCCAAAAAAACATCCAGTCTCTTCCACTAAAGGTTTAATTTTAGCAAGAGAAGACAATGCAGAGAGGGAGTTCCCCATGTGGAGAAGCAAATGAAGAGGAGAAGCAGAGAAAGGCACACTGCCTCTGCAGATGGAACTCTCTCCTCTGCAACACAAACAGATGCCACTGCAGAGAGTGATAAGCTGATAAGGAATTTCAACTCAGGGAGGGGCATGATCAAACTGGCTTCAAAGGAGCTCTCTCTAACTACAACATCAAGGATGACTTGAAGGTACGGGACACATCTATGTGAAAAGGGCATGGTAGGGGGAGGGAGGGAGTTTAGGGGAATTAACTGAGGAACTGTCTAGCCTGTACTGGAGGAGGCTAGAGTGAGGTTTGAAATGTTTAGATGCCTTGAGAGTTCAGAGTGATAACCATCACACTATGGAACCACATCGACTGCTCTCAGACCTAAGACATCATTTGTACTGTGGAATCACTACTCATGATATTCCACTGCAAGCTCAATGAGGCTTGTATTGTGTGCTGTAATTCCTATTCTAAAATCTAATTTTAGAGCTTCTGAGGAATCACATAGACCAGAAGTGCTTCATCATCATCAGAATAGAACTACTGCCCATACACCAAACCCCAGTCCCTAAGTGATCCTCTCTTCCTCAACTAGAAATATGGGGTTGCTTAATCAACATCAGTCAGCCAGTATGATTAGATAAGCTCAAAACTGTGAACTCTCCACTTCTAATGCCTAACAGTGAGAAAGCATGAATCTTTAAGATGTCCTTAAAAATGAGATCTAATGAGCATCAGCATGCAAAAGCCCCACTGGTCTTCATCTAACACAGTGGTTCTCAACCTATGGGTTGTGACCCCTGTGGGGGTTAAATGACCCTTTCACAGGGTCTAAGTCCATCTGCATATCAGATATTTACATTATGAGTCAACTAACCATAGCAAAATTACAGTTTTGAAGTAGGAACAAAAATGATATTATGGTTGGGGGCCATCACAACATGAGGAACCGTATTAAAGGGCCACAACACTAGGAAGGATGAGAACCATTGATCTAACAGAAGATTAATTGATTTGATACAATCATAGTACTTATTAATGCAGATGCAATTGTATCTGTTTGAACCACTTCATCGGAAATCTCTGATCACTGCTGCAGGACTTTGTGGACCCAGGTCACCCAAACATTTCACAGTTTGATGGACAGGATGGGACCATGCATACAGGAGATCCGGTTCTAGGTCTGATTTTGGCTTAGATTAACCGGGTACTTAATGGAAAGCCAGTTCCTAGTCTCAGACTTAGTTTCATTATCTATAAAACAAAGAATGTGCACTCCAAAATCATTTCCAAGTTTGATGTTCTGTGCCTTGGAGAATTTCCCTGAACTGTTATTTCATGCTTTAATTTTCATCAACTCTAGCAAGGTAGGTTCACAGACCTCTAGTATGGCAGGTCAACAAACATAATGAGGTTGGGAAATAGAGCTTACATTGCCTCTCTCCTTGCTGCTCCAACCAATATTAGAGACAAGGAAAGACTACTAGTGAAACAGCATGTTCTAAGGGTGTCAAGACTTACAACACACTTCTCAAGAAAGAAAGACATTGGAAAGAAGGGAAAAGGAAAACGTTTATTCTATGCACATGGGATTGACCATGTCTTTCATTGTACTCTATGCCCACAGCTTTGGAGCTAAAAGACAAGAAGCGTTTAATGGCATCTTACTAGATACTGCACTGGATCACAGCTTGCAATTCAGAGTTCTGCCCTCTAGTGGACAAATTCTCCAACTGCAAGTTTCTCTTACTAGGCAAGACAGTCCTGTGCAACATCGCTTGGACTTATTTGTCCTGGATCTTACCTGTGACACAGTATCAAAAGCAGAAGACTTGAGGACAAAGTCCTAAGGCTGAAGAGTATATGAGGGGCATTTGTGGAACCTGGTGAGTTTGGGAATGAGTTCCCATCTGTTATGTGTTACACGAAGTGGTTGTGTTAAGTAAATGCAGTTTATATCACTCAAGCTTTGCAGAAGGCAAAGTGTTTTGTACCTAGCCATTTTGAGTACTGTTAAAAATATGTTAGCCTACTGAACACCTAAGCCAACACTAGTGAGAAAAGATGCAGTGAACAGGTAAGAAGAAATGTCTCTACCACATCTCTCCCCCTTGTCAATCACTTTTCACACTTGTCCAGTGTGTTCCCAGAACTCCTAATTAAACAGTCCTAGGTGAAATTTTAGTAACTAATTTCAGATCACTGTTAACTAGCTGAAGAGATAAAAGTGGGTATTCAAAGTCCCTACACTCAAGCATTAAAAAATAGAAACACAAGAAAGTCAAATAATGTAATAGGAAAATTAAGCCATTCATAAAAATAACTCACTCCAAACATAGACATGATTAGGTAGGCCATAAAAGCAGCGACAAGAATGCCATTTTAACATTCATCCAATTAGGATGACATTCCTCACCAAAGACTCTGAATGTTACTTCTCCTTGGTGAAAATGAATTACTCTACAATTTATGAGTGGCCACATATGGGTGATGCATTATCCATTTTACTTCTTTCTCATTGTTCTTAATTATGGCATTGCCTAGATGCTTATGTTCTACTTCACTTAAAACATAAATTTTTCATTTCTCCCAAACCCTAAGATACACACACGCCTAACTCCATGCACACAGCAACCAGCTGTTCTCAATAAAGCCTTCCTCCTGTTTGCCCAGATGTGTTTATTTATCATCCCCATCCACATAAAGCACGTGCTCCACTCTTCTCCACAGTTTTGAAAGCATTTTTGAAATTAGAAGTCTACTCATGGGTTCCACATGAAGCTATGTTTGTCTTTGAAACTTAGCAAATGACTAAATCATCCTTCCTGGTGATACTGCGTACTAATGAGGAAATGCCACGTGCAAGATTAGTAAGGAAACAGGAAGAGGAGCAAACGTCAGAAGCAGGACAGTGACAATGAGGGAGAGAGTGTGATTAGAGGGCTGGGACCAAGTTCAGAAATACGATATATTCTTTAGAAAAATCACATATTATCTGTCTGTCTGTCTGTCTATTTATCTGTGTTGGGAGAGGGTGAATGTGTGCCCACATGCCTGCATACACACCAAGACATACATGGATCCCAGAAGACAATTGTGGAGAGTTAGTTGTCTCCTCCCACCATGAGGGTTCAAGTTGTCAGGCTTGGCGGCAAGCACCTTCACCCACTGGGCCTTCTCACCATCCCGGTCCAAGAGCACAACACATTTACTGACTGACAGAAGCACTACCAGTCATCCCAGCCCTTCCAGGAACCCAAGTACCTTACAGCTGTATTTTGTGCCCACTTGAAAACTCCAACAAGCTCAGAGACTTAGGAGTTCCTCTGCTCTGAGCGTAGGCGTGATATCTTCCCAGCCTTCCTGAAATGCCTTCCAGCCAAATCAAGTCCTTCTTTTCTCTTCGCAACCCCCTGAACTTGTCCTCACAAGAACTAATCCATTTTAAACACAAACTAATGTGATTATTTGTTTAATATTTGTCTTCTCTACTAGTTGTTAAGCTCTGTTCATGAAAAATATCCTACATGGTTGCTATCATAAAACTGATGCCTGGTACTATGAAAGCAGTATATTGTTGATAACTGAATGAGTGAGCTGGAGGAGCAGGCCACACCTGCATGGTTTTGTCGTTTCCCCCGACAGCCACTTAGGATGTGAATTAAGAACCTAGTAATCAGGGGCTGCTGATAGATTCCCACTTTTCGTAGGCTCACACAGAGTTCTCAAAAACCTCTGTTCCAGTCAACATTGCCAACAAATCAGTCCCCACCAAGCAAATATACTCAGACATTTAGTTTCAGACTTACTGTGTTTTCTCATTTGATAGTTGAGCTTCTAATAAGAGATTTTATAGTTGCTACCCTGAGTTTGGTAATCCATGAAAGATACATTAATGCATAAGAAAGAAGGGTCTTAAATTACTCTAGACATTACTATTAGAGCTAATGCACAAACAAACAAAAGCAGAATTTAATTTCAAGAGTAGACTTACTCTGTTCAGTCCATTTCGTTCTTTAGCAGATTAGATTTGAGAGCAAATTCTGGATCCTTGATGTTCTGTAACTGTTTCCTCCAAGATTGGAATGTCCCATCTGTGAGGAACCTCCTTATGCAGAAACGTAAACAAACTCAAAATAGCCTCAGGAAGTCCCTGAAACTGACCAGATTCACTAGGCACCTCCCTGCCCAAGAAAGAAAGAAAAAACTGAGAGTTCCTCTCAATGGTAAAGCTGAACTGCAAAGAAAACTGTTAAAAGAGAAAAGCTACAAAGACTCAGAACAGAACAGCTGACTGGAAGAAGCAAAAATCAGCTGAGCTGCCTGAAAGAAGTTTAGACTAACCCAGGAACCAGGAAAGGGCATTCTCCAACCTGATGATTACGGGCAGGATGTGCAGTTGCTCCAGGTTCCCAGTTTTGTGACTGTCACCCATGCTGGGATGGGCTTTGGTGATGCAGCTGAGTCATTTCTGTTCCTGTCAGTAACCCTTCACCTATATTTCCATAAGTAATCTCAATAAAGCTTACTGGTTCACAAAATTGAACTTTGGTGGTGTCTACATTGGTCTAGCATAGGTCTCCATATCTGGAGTGAATAGATGTGTGTGTTGCCTCTCCCCAGGAAAAGTTTTATTGTATAACACTTGAAACAATTATGTGATTATGAAGGTGTCTAATGGAACCTGTAGTGTTCTTTGTGCAATATTAATCAACCTATCTACTCATTCACCCACAATGAAAACCCATAAAGCAACAGGACCTATGTGGAACCTAGAACCCCATACTCTTTCTTACTTTGTCCTTCCAAATGCCAAATCTGAACATGTCAGTTGATGTTCTGAATCCTGCTGCCAGCAATCAAGACAGCAGCTAGACTAGAAATAGAGTGATCACAAGCAATTTAATTAGGAGTTTTACCAGACAGATGAATGAAAATTTTCTTATTTTAGCCTAGTAAAAAAAAAAAAAAAAAAAGCCTGGAAAATATCATTTCTCTCTAAAGATATCAAGATCAATTTTCAAATTTTTCTAACCCGCCTGTAAGAATGGACTTGATGGTGTCCATGTCAAAGAGCATGTTCATGAGCCTGAGCTAATGTTTCTGTGATTGAGTTTGTCTTCTGGGTCCTCTTCTGTACACTTTCTAAGTACATTTCCCCCTTGCAGTCTTTTTAGTCTTTGAAACTTATGGTCATTATGTTTCTTCTCATGGAAGAAAAAGTAACTAATGGATATACTACCCGTACTTCTTAAAGCATCAAAGGAAGAAAAATCTATGTTACCAGAAATTTTGAGGTTTCCCACTTGGGGTGCCACTAGGGAAATGGGATCCTCTCTTGGGTTCTTAATCTTCTTAATAAAACAATTCAAGAACAAACTCAGAATACAAATCAAGGGCAGGACAGTTAGCATTTAAAAGGGAAAGGGGGCAGGAAAAGAGCAAATGTCTGCAGCTGTCTGAAGGAGGGGGATAGAGCAGGAAAAGAGAAAAAGCTGTATCTTTTGAGTTAAGCATGGCAATGGAAGATAGCTGTAGAGAAAGCTCAGAATGTCTGATAATGTACGTCCAGACTTTTCACATGTCCAGATAATTTTAGGCAACTATCCAAAAGAAGAAGAGGGAAAAGAAATGCTTTCCTGAGCCCAGAAATGTTTAGCTCAGCCCAGTGGCTGTCACTCTATAAGCTACTGCAGCAAGGAAGGACAAGCTTTCTGGAAAATAAAGTACATTAAAGGGATAATTTTTCCTCCCATCTGTTTAGTGGTCAGCCCTCCTGAGGCGTTGTCTCTTAGCCAGATGATTGGCCTGCCCGATTGGGTTAACTCTTATGTTTTGTGCAGCTTGGAATGTTAGGTCTCTATCCAGGCCAGAAAATTAGCTTTCCCCTTAATTGGGCTTCTACAGAGCCCTGGTCAAGGCCTGTATAACACTTCCCATTTTGAAGAGGCAATCCTTTAGCGAATGAGCTGAAACTGGAGAAGAGATGTTATCCATTTTCACCATGAAAATATAGAGATCCAATTCTAATGCTGTTCACCAGAAGGTCTTAGTGTCTAGATTGGGGTTTTAGTAATCTCATAAGTATGGCCTCCAGGGAGGGACCCTCATTTAGGAAGAGGTAAGAAATCAGAGCTCTCTCTGTCTTTGCTAGCCAGAGAACCAAGGGCCCTGGAGTTGTTGCCTTCAGGCTCCTGCCCAGAGCTGCCTGTGCAGTTTCTATGTCCTGTTCTCTTCATTTGCTCAGAAACATTCTCTCATCCAGAATTTTATCCATGGTGCACTGATTCTTTTTTTTTTTTTTATTTTCATAGTTGTCAACAACATAGTTGTCAATCTGCCATTGGAGGAGGGCTACAGTCTCCCTAAAGTAAGAGAGGTGAGCTTTGTGCAAGGCTCACCTCATGCTGCTGCCTCGCTTCCCAGGTGCAGTTGTAGAGAGGCTCTACATCTGTTTTGAGAGAGGTTCACCCACAGGCATTTGACTTCTTACAGTTTTGTCTTCGCCTACCTTGTTGATTTACAGGGAACAAAGAAAACTGACACGAAAAGACACCTCCCCTCCTCTCTCTCTCTCTCTCTCTCTCTCTCTCTGTTGTCTGCCTTTCTCTCTCCTCCTCTCCCCACATATCTCTCCTCCCACCTAGATCAAGTGAGTGCTCACCTTCAGAAATCTGAACAGGGTTCTCAGGATATCCGACTATTCCTCTCTGTGATGCAGAATAATTTTAACAACAACACTCTCCCAGTGATTCAACAGTTCAGCACTCTAAATATCCCTGACTCCATTCACCTTGGAGGATAGCTCCTTCACTCTTCCCAGGATTAATTAGATACATATTTTTTTATTTCTGTAATAAATGAAAATAATTTTCACATAGTACATATTTTTTTCTGAAAATTTTTCATTGTGGAACAAGGCAAAACAATTTATATTTAGTCTTCTGACTGTGGAAACCACTATACCTGGTATTGTTACTGGAGATAGAAATATCTAACCTCTCTCATAGTTTAAGTTTGCTCTCCATCCATTCTCCTTCAACACTGGGTACTTTGAAGTAGAGTTTATACCGTATACCTCAAAGTTGATTTGAGCACTGTGCATGCTGTCCTCTGTATAGTTCAGTGGTGCTCAATTTGAACTACACACTAAAATCTCCTGGGAAGTTTTTATAACTTCCAGTTCTTGGGAACTGCCATGTCAAGCTAAGTTCTAAGTTAGTTTCTTCAGATGGGAACCAGACATCAGCAAACACGAAGCAGAGATTCTGCTCTTACAAGGCCCCCACTGCTCTCCTGTCCCTTCTTTTGACAGAAAGTATATATGTATGTATGTGTATATATATATATATATATACATATATATATATATATATATATATATATATATCCTTTTGCTCTGCTGAGCACAGAGCCAAAGAAGAAGAAAGGAAGAACCAAGAGGATGAAGAGTACAATTAAAGTTGTATTGGGTGCAGAGAGAACAGTCTTTTGTAGTAATAGGGCAAAAGTCTTGTTCAAGGTAATTTATTACAAAATAAAATGGACTACTTTGGAGTTGTGTTATCAGTAGATCAAATTTAATTGAGAAAGAACAGATAAAAACAAGTAAAACATGAAGAGAGTGATTGAGATGTATCTACTCATCATGATAGTTAAAGATTTAGTACTATTATTCTCCTTTAAGTAAACCAAGAAATGATACAGGGAGATGATTGGCAAGAGACAGAGAGACATATATCTATTTGCTATGATTATGTAATGCATCTTTAATCTTCATTTATATAATTTTAAATATATATTTATATTTGTAAATGTCACATTTTACTTAAAAAATTTATAACTTATAAATTACATTTTATATACAAATTTACATAACTTTTATAAATATACATATATTTTATTTGAATAGATAGATGCAGATTAAAGATGTATTATATAATCAAAGCAAACAAGCATGAGGGGACAAACACTTTTACCCCCATGCATGTCCTTCCAAATGGATTAATCAAGATCACTTCAGGATGATACCAAAACCACATGATTCTAAAAAGAGATAAATTGAGCTCCCGAGCTCCTCTGTATTCTGCCCATTTAAAACAATTTAACTTGAGTTTCAGAATGAGAGTGTAGCCAGGTTCACTTCACTGAACCTATTTGCATATTCATCTGAATGCAAAGTGCAGGATTAAAGTGAATTGCTGTTTAGCTTTCTTCTGCTCAGCTCTCTGCATGAGCCACCTCTTGCTGACAGGCACAGGAAGGCCCTGGGGAAGCATTTATAAAAATGGGCTTACAAATTTGTTTATATGCAATACCCTCGTCACCACCACAACAAAAATCACCAGGATCATGAAACTAAAGCAACACTTCCCACTGAATCAGCCTCTCCTACTCGTTTTCATTCTTTTCTTGTTCGCATAATCTTAATTTGGATTTATTATAATTACCCTGCTTAACCTTTTGAAAGTTATTTTACATGTCTATCAGGATATCAAATATTCATTAAGTCCCTTTACAAGCTACACTCTGTGTAAGTTTAAGAAGCGCTCAGATAATAATACCAACAAGTCATTTTCATATTATCATCAGAATCAAGCAACCACATACTAAAATTCTAAATATCATAAATGGTATTATATTGGCTCAGTTCACCCTCCTTCTAAAGCTCTCCTAAGAGTTCTAATCCCATTGTGTCTTCGGTATGTTTGTAGGTATGTGGCTGAAGATCTGTAAGTCACCCTTGTGGTGTGTACATAATTCTTTCTGTATTTCCTAAGTAAATTTAATCTTCCAAAAGCAAGAGACATAAGATCTGAACTTGAGCTTTGTCCTCAGAAAAGCCCTCATCACAGAGTCTTTGTTAAGAGTCTGGCAATGTATTTCTTAAATCATAAGCCTTTTCTAGCTTGTCCTTATGTATGCACTCCAATTTGCTTATTTACCTCTGTGTGTAATCAATGCCCATAACCATATGTTAAATAGCATTAGGTCCATTCTAATTTAAGCAGGTTGAGTCAATTTACTTCTGAAATATTAGAAAAGCTCTTTTTAAAAAAAATTATGATGTGTTTGTCTGTTTTATAATTTTAGTTTGTTCTGCTAAATTTGTTGAGGTTAAAGGCACCCGATCCTTTACAGATACAGATGCATATATTAGTTTAGTTTTTCCACGCTCCCTTGGCTGCTATAGCTTCATAATGAGTCTTCAGTTCTGTGAATGTGAGTCCTCCCACTTTTCATTTGTTTTCTAATACCATTTTGGCAGTTCTGTGTTCTTTCGTTTCTATATAATTTTACGATTATTTTGTCCATTCCTGTGCCCCATTGGGATTTTTACTAGGATTAGAAATAACATACATATAAAATTATAGAGAGTCAAAGTCAATATTGAGTTACCTACTGCATGAAAACGAACACTCTCTCAGTTCACATAAGTCTGACTTCCGTGCCTCTTTCCACCTTGCTCACCTTCAGTGTAAAGGTGTTGCCGGTGCCGTTACTTCTTCACTGTGATTGCCACTCTTGGTTCTCAACTTGATGGGTTCTCAGATCAACTAAGAGATATAGTTTTTGGTGGGTCCCTGATACTATTTTCCAGATTAACTAAAGAGAGAGAATCCCCCCCTCTTAGCATGGACACCACCTTTCACCTGCGGCCCGGATATAAGAGGTCTAAAGAAAAAGCGATGTAACATTCACCTGATCTCCTACACACCTTACTGGTGAGTGCATCAGCTCTGTGGTTGCTACCGCTGCCACCATCCTTCAGTGGAATCTGAATCAAGCTTCTTTGGCCTTCCAACCTGAATTGAAGACCAGAAGCTCTCCAGGAATTCTTCAGGGCTTCAGTGCCAATTGGGTACTGCTGAGCCACCCTGCTTCCCAGGGCTTCTCAGACTATAGATTCTGAAACCACCAGATTCTCCTGTGTTCAGTCACTGTGGAATTCCTCAGCACATCCTCCATAAGCCAATCTAATGGACATCGTAACACATATGCATTGCCCTTGTCCTTTTCTCCTATAGAGCCCTGACTAATACAGCCCCTAAGCACTTTATATTTCTGTGGGGTTGCAATTGCTACTAGATGCAGTTGTATAGAGGGCATGAACGCAGTTGGTTTATGGCTTTCTGCATTGTGTTGCTGCCAACTAACTGGGAACCGTAGTCTATTGCTGAGGATTTTCTGCATACGTGGTTGTATTTCCTCTGAAGATGATTTTGCTTCCTTTAGCAATCCATATGATCCTTATTACTTCTTACCTTACCAGACTGGTAGAATCTCTGCAAGCTGAACACAGTGAAGGCAGACATCCTTTTCTTCAGTGTTCGGAAGGCATCCAGAATTTCATCATTTAGGATGATGGATGCTAGTTGGAAACTGTCCCGAGGAACCCTTCATTGGCTTGAGAAAATTCCATTATGTTCTGAGAGTTTTCTCGTGAACAAATGCTGTGTCTATCATGTGCTGCCTCTACTCACTGAAGAGTCATATGAGCTTTTAGCTGACAGTATGATGAATCGCACGAGGTGATACCTAAATATCCAATTCCAGTTTTTTAAGCTGGATATTTTTTCAATTTTTATTTCTATCTTGCTCTTTACTTGCAGTTTATTTTTTTTCTTTAGTTTTCAATTTTATTCAGAATAAGCCCTAAATTGTTCAGTTTTAGGATTTTCTTATAAGTCTTCCCTCAAGAAAGGGATAAGGCCTGAAAAGTGGGGTTCCAGCCAGTTTTGTCACGGGAAACATCATAGCGTACGCCTTGACAAACTGAGATGCCACAGTTTTACCCCGTGTAATTTTAAAGGATCAGAATGGCACATATGGTCTATCTTTGATGAAGGTGCCACTCCCCATACAGGAGTGTGCAAATATTTAGTGCTGCCGTCATCTCTATAAATCTCACTTTGGCCACACACATGAACTATGATGTGCTGGGCATTCATTTCATCTTATGCAAAATGTCTTCTAATTGTCTTTCTAAGATGTTATTTGACATCAAATCATAATTATATAGGAGCATTTCATTTATCCTTCTCTTGAGGATTTCTACTTGAATTCCTCTGAATTCACAGGGGGGAGGGAGGACACACATTCTATTATTTTAAATATTTTTATTCAAATTTTTTAAATAAATTTTGAGACTTTCTTGCAATCTATTTTGAAGATATTCAATCCCTCCAACAATTCCTCCCGGATCTACTCTCAATACCCTACCCACTCAGCTTAGTGTTTTCACTCTTTTCCAAAATGTGCATGTGTATGTCCATCATGAGTGTTCAGGTACCTGCAAAGGCCAGAAGAGGGTGCTGGATCTCTTGGATTGAAGGTCACAGATAGTCTTAAAGCCACCTCACCTGGGTGCTGAAACTAAACCCAATTCCTCTGCAATAGCAGCAAGTGCTCTTAACCCTAACTTCAGTTATTTTCAGTGGACTGAGCTTGTTCTTTCAGCACAGTGCACCCCCTTTTTGGTAAGTGCTCCAACTACACTTAGATAATGTGAATTTAACAAATGTCATTTGGATCAAGTTGCTTTCTGTCTACCAGCTCCAGCTATTAAATACCAAAAAGGTAAGAGCTGAAAAGAGCTGAGATCTGCTCCCTGTAACTGTACCTGGACTGTTGTGTTTCCCCTTTCTGCTGGAGTACTTCTGGCCCCTGGTGTTACAGCTCCTTCAGTAGAGCCACCTCAGGAAGGCTGTTTACAATCTCATCATGAATTGACTTTATTACAATAAAATCATCCCGTGTGCTTCATATTCCTTGGTCTGAGATGTCCTGGGTCTGACAGTAATAGTTACTCCAGGGTTTTTGTGAGTGATTTAAGTCTATAAGCTTTTCCATTCTTTTTAGTCAGTTGAGCCTTTAGTGTTTTGATTATTTCCTTAGAGTCAATTAGGTCCTTTTCTCATGCTGTTTTAAATATTGCCTCTTAGATGTTTTTGTTTCATTTAATTTACTTACTATTTAGCATCTTTACTGAGTATAATTTTGTATCATAAATTAACCAGTTTTAAATATTCAATTCTTTTCAATAAATTTACAAAGCTCCACAACCATTCCCAAGTACCTGTTTTATAATGCTTCATCCCATATTCCTATTCCTTGCAATTGATCTTCATCCCTTGGCCCAAACCCAAAGAGCCAGCAGTATAGTTTTACGTTCCTAAGTGTTTTACTTGGTCAGTGTTTTTTTTTTTTTAGTGTACTCATGATGGAGTCTTCCCGTTCTTACTAAACATAATCCTACTTTGTGGTTATATACACTACATCTCATTTAACAACCAAGTTGACAGACAGGTGAGTTGAGCCATGAAGATTGTATAGATTCTACAAGCAAAGCTGCTGTAAATACCCAAACCCACATCTCCGTATGGACGTGTCTTTTTATTTCTCTTGAACATATTTGGCAGTAGCATCGCCGGTTCCTGTTTTAAGCTTGCCTTGGGCATTTTTGGAAGTGTTAAACTAATTTCAAAGTCACTGTTTACACTCACATTAGAAATGACCCACTTACCTGTTTCCAAGCCGTCCTCGGTATCTGTTCTTGTTCCTCCTCTGTAGATATTCTAATAAATATGACACAGTGTCGTACTGAGATGTCAGCGTGCATTTTCCTCATAACTAATCGCAGGCTCCTTTTCCTGCTTATTAGTCCTATTGTCTTTGGTGAGATATCCAGTCAAATATTTCCCGTTTGTTTAGTGTTTATTCTTCTTCATATCAAGCTGCATGAATTTCCATGCTCCCACTTTCTCAGGTTTTGTTCGCTTTGTTCTTTTTTCGTCTTTTCTACCCTCCCATTGCATCGGGAGGGTTATTATTATTATCTTTCTTCTATTTATCCCCACAGTTAGTGAACTTGTTAATTTTTAAGTAGTTTCTCCTAAGGTTATATTTTAGCTATTCTCATTGTGATTATAGGCGGCAGTGTTTAAGTTAAGAAACATAGGTATTGAAGGGCAAATTAATAAGTAACACTATTGGGAAAGAATTCTATGTTGACTTTCTTTTCTTACTCTTTGTGATTCTTAGGTCTTATACCTTACACAATTTATTTAATTTGGGGGGTGTCTTTCTATTTAATTTTAATTCTTGCAACAATAGACTTCACAGTATAATTATGTTATTACTCTTAATTTTGCTCTTCTCTAATTTTTGCATCTAGATGTTTAATTTTTTCCTATTTATCCTTGATTATTAACTATTTGCTTAACTGTGCCTTGAGATGTCTTAATTATTGTTTCCTCTACTTGTGCTTCATTCCCTTTCTTGGATTTGTGGATATATTGGTTGCCCTCAGCAAATCTGGAATATTATTATAGCCCTATTTTAATGTTATTTTTTCCTTTCTTCCTCTGCTTCTTCCCCTTTGCAATTTCCTATCTCTTTAAAAATTAATATTCTTAGAAGAAATTCTTAGCAATGGAATTTCTTTATCTAAACCTCTGTACTTCCATGACTGATGGCTGTGGGTTTTAGTCCTATTTAGATGATGCTTGGCATTCATACAGTAATCCCAAAAATAATTCCTACACTGAATACTGTGTGATACCATTTGGTATCTTATAAGCATGAGGTTTTCAAATCTAAAACTTACAGACACAAAAAAATGAATTAAAATAGGGAGAAAATGCTTTCATATGCTTGTTGTCTCCATGATGGATACAGAGCATCAGGCTGTCATATCGATTCTGTCCAACGGACTGAATGACTGAATGTTTAAAGGTGATTCGTGAAAAGAATTTTGTCCACATAGAATTTTCTCAAGTTAAGTAGTTTCTGGCATATAATTTGAATATTTATTTTGATCCTAAAAATAAATCTTCAGTTCATATTTTTATATATGTCCTTTTGCATGTAGGACAAATGTAGAAAAACCCTGAAGCTTACAACAAGTTCTTTAGGAGCCTGCAATTTGACATTTCAAACAAAACAAAAATGTATTTAGCATAAATTTTATTCCTAAACCACCAATAGGAGCCTAAGTGGCTGACTCTAAATAGAAATAAGAAACTCAACAAGGAAATGTCTTGGGATTGTTTTCTTTCCTGTATATAATCATCCAGACCACACATACATTTTCATGAAAAACAACTTCCAAGAAACATATAGCATTAAAGAATTAACTCTAGAAGATTCCATAGAAACCCGCGTCTTTAGGAATTCCAGCAGATATACCCAGTCAATATCTTGATTCTGAGCAGGGAGGAAAATAACCCAGAGCCTGTGTAGGGAGTTATATACCACTAAGAGGTTGATTATCCTCACAACTGATGCCAGCAAGGACAATTTATGGACAGGTGAAACCATTGTTTCTTATCAATAGAGTTTCTATCAACAGAGTGGAAACTTCTGACCCAGGGAAAACACTAGTCATCAAGATTCCAGAAACTTCCATGATAAGCCATGATATATAGTATCAGAATAAAAGAAACAACTGTATAATGGGACTTGTCTGAGTTTTACAAAGAAAACTTTTAAAAAGTAAAGTAAAGAGGAAGTAAATGATGCATTACCAGAAAATTCTCTATAACTGGAGCGCCATTGGATGGAGTAAATAATTCTGGCTACAGGAGTTTCTAAAGATAAAAACTCTAGGCCTAATGGCTAAACTCAGTCTTCTAAGGACAATATATAAATCCAATCATCAGCATCACGTGATCAATGACAAATGACTATAAGACAACAGAGAGGGGCAAGAGATGAGACATTACAGAATCCACCTAAAGATAGCAATGGCCATTCAGAACTAGCTAATGACTGCAGCTAAGAATCTCAGTCCTTTATTGCCCCATTAGCTGATTTTTTAAAGAAGCAAAATGTGATTTATGTCAAAGATCAATCTGTCATGTTAGAACATAAAAAACCCACATGGACATAATATTAAACTAGCAGCTAATGACTTATCATTATACCCAAAGATTTATGCATCTGCCAAGTCTTACCAGAGAAGCTTCTTTTTGCAGTGGATGGTAAATTATACAGATATCCACAGCTGGTTGAAGTGTAGAGAAAAAGAGACTGCGGGATGTCCAGTCTTAAATGGGGCATCTATATCTTAGCCTCTCCTCCCAAAGTTTAAGAACCGTTGTGGAAGCAGAGATAGAAAGATTACAGCAGCCTGGGACAGTGAGTGAAGACAAGGGAATAGTGCTTTGTGAACACGGCAGGGCAGCTGCACTATGAATCCACAGCAGTGAGACAGCATACACAAGACAAACCCAAGCTCAAGCCACACAAAACCCCGGCATGAAAAGGAGAGGTTGGCATGAAGTTCACCCTTAACTAAGGAGCTGTAGACAACTGGTAGCTACTGGAAGAGGAGTCAGTTTTCTTTATGGTGCAACCGCTGGTGGGTTTGCTACCTTCCAGCGAAGGTCACACATCCAAGAGTATGGCCAGCACAAATTGAACTTGGTTGGGCATAAGAAAGACATAGGTAGACGGGTTGGAGAAGGGGATTGCGCCTGGACCTGGGAGGTGGGGAGGGAGAGGGGGAAGGAAAAACCTAATATAAATGAGGGAAAAATCTTAAATTTTAAATAGGCCAGTCAAAACATATCTATGAGTTCTTAACTGTACTATCAAGTTTCTTGTTGCATCTTTAACCCAAGAAGAATGCCAGATGCTTAAATATAACAAACCTTACCAAAAAATATTAAAACGCAGAACTTGCTTTAGAGGCAATATATAATTTTACTGGCCTTAAACTGAACAAGTTGGGCAATCTCCTAATTGACAATGTTATTTTAAAACACACTTGGAATACATGTTGGGAAACCTGTCAGGCAAAAATAGAGGACTCTGAGCTGACAGATTACAAACTGGTTCACAGTGGTGAGATTCGGGCGTTTTTCCACCTTGCTAATGAAAATGGCACACAGACCAGGCAAAGATGCTGATGTAGCCTTCTGTACATTAAAGACACAGCAAACACTATCCTCTTAGGAAGCAGCTTATGAATCTTCGCACCACAATGACCAGATACTTACATGACACTACCTGCTAGGTCAACCTGGTGAAATTTAAGGGAACAGACTGTACTTGGTACTTTGTAAGACTGGTATAGTAGTGTGTTCGTTTCTATTCCATTTTCAAGGGCAACAGCTATTTTTAACATAAGAGAACTTTTTAATAAGAAAAGTCCATGTCTCTTCTCCTTGCCTCTTTGTCAATCTTAGTCCTGCCAAAGCAATTTTGTTAGAAAGAGGGAATTCACAGTTTGAAAAACACAATGAAAATCATCTGGGTTCCATGGCTCATTCTGTGAATAACCCACACTGTGGAGCCCCGAACTAATGGCCATTTAGTCTTTGCTTAGACAACTGAATTCTGTACACTCCCTAACAGTCCATAAAAGTAGCTAGAAGAACTGCATGAGAATACCCATTCCACTCTCTGACAGACCCTTACATAATAAACAAAAATCTCTTCCAGTTTTCACCTCTCATGTCCTGTTCTTGTGAGTGATCCTCGGCAATCAACGGCCAATAGACTGGAATTCCAAACACCAGTAATGACTCACAAGTATCTGACAAATGTCACATTTGGCATCTTTCCTGAGAGGCAGCCGCTGAGCTTAGCTAGAGTGTGAGCAGTTGGTGGGCCCTGCCCACAGACAAGCCAAGTCAAAAATAGTTAGTGCTCACATCAACAGTCAAAACCACATGGTTTAGCTAAAATCCCAGAAATTGAGGCACTAACTCAGCCAAAATGAGGAGCCAGAAATGTATATGAAAAGTCAGTGTGAAAAACCAGCCTGGCTGGCTAGTCTAGGAGGTCTCAGAAAGATCTCTGACTTCACAGAGTTGGTCTGAATTAGCATTAGAATTTAATTGTGTGTAAATTATCTATTAATTATATATAAATCATTTCAAAATTCAGAAACACATTAATTCAAATCTTTATAGAAAATCATATTTTCTGTAGAATATATATATATATTTTATTTAATGTGATTTAGTGTCTCTAACAGTACAGGTACACAGAACTTCTATAGTTCTAGAAGATTCCACATACTAGAGTTTCACAGTGATCCTCTTTCTGTGTCTAATTTTACTTTATTTAACATAATATCTACCATTTATATACATTTTACTGCGAATGATGGAATTTCATTCTTTGTACTGAATAGTATTCCAGCAAGCACACACAGCACATTTTTTTGCATCCGTAGATGCTTGTCCATCCTGTACCTTAGCCCTTGTGAATAGCCACCATAAACATAGGCATGCCACTGTCTCTTTAGAGTGCTGCTATGTACCCAGAGATGATTATACATTTATTTACATATATATATATATATATATATATATATATATATATATATATACACACACACACACACACACATACACACATATGTGTATATATAGAGAGATTATATATCTATATATGATATACATAGAAGTGATATTTATGATATATACATACGATATACGTATATGATCTATATATCAGAAAGTTTACTTTCACTTTGCTGAAGCATGCCCATATCATCCTGCATATCATTCATTTTAATCTCCACTCCCACCAACAGCGTATGAGAGTCTTCCTCTCTTCACACCCTCACCACAGCTCCTCACGTACCCAGGATGAGATGACAGTTCACTGAAGCCATTGTTCTTCTTTGTGTCCATAAACACAGCCAGTAGTCTTTCAGAAGTTTTGAAAATACATTCTACATAATGTCTTTCTTTTCAGTGGATGCACATAAAAATAATCTAACATAACACCTTTACTTATATTCATCTTTTCTCATGCATTTTATTTCTTCTGCACTTAAAGAAGTCTTTTGTATCCTACATTATAAAGTAGCTTCCTATATTTTTGCCAAAGTCTGAAAGCCTGGCCTTTCAGAAATTTCTAGAGAAAATTACTGTTTAATATGGTATGGGGTAAGAATAGACTCTCCGTTTTCCCCAGATTGATAACAAATGTTTAGCATCTGATTCCTCAGTGCCCTTCATTGTTATATCTGTTGCACATCAAGGAGTCATAAAGCTGCTTCATGAGTCAGTTTGCCTGCAAGAGGAAGCGTCAGCAGACCAGATAACACACGGTACATCCTGAAAACTTCCAAAATAAGGTAATGCATCAGTATCTCTGTCCCCATTTTGCCTCCTTCGTTCCCATCCAATTTGTAGAATCAACTTGTCCATTTTTAAAAAATAAAATGAGATAAATGAAAAATAAACTTTCGCTTAATTTGTAGAGACAGATATCTTCTGGCTATTATGAGTTTTCAATCCACAGGCATTCTTACATTTCTTCATGATTGGCTTCCTCCTTAGTGTCTCAAAAAGTTCTATATTTTTTCCAATAATGATTTTTTTGGCTTATTCCTAGATATGATTTACCTTTGTACTATTGTAAAAATTGTCATTTAAAAACTTCTAAGTTATTTGTGTTTGTTGATAATGCATGCACATTCAGTTAAAAATGTTGTACCTCAAGCTTAGCCTAACAGACTCTAATACTAGGTTACGTCACTTAGTTTTTGCACTGTTCTGACCATAACACCTCATATATGTGTAGCATATATATGTGTGTGTGTGTGTGTGTGTGTGTGTGTGTGTGTGTGTGTGTGTGTGTGTTATGGAAGGTAAGTCCCCCTTCTTTGCTGATTTGTATTAACTAGACTCAAATCCTATTGAAGATAATGAAGGTGGAAATGTGTGAGCCATGGTTTTGTTTCATTTTGATTGCCAGTAATTCCACATCTGTTTGTTCCACTTTGCATTTCTCCCACTGCACATGGACATATTATGTCACTGTGTTTTCATCAGAACTCAGTAATATCCCATTTAGGCTTTTCTATTCAGACAAACAAAAACATTTCTTGTTTAAATTCATGACTGGTGGTAATGAATATTTTGCATATTGTTAAAAGAACTGACTATGTTATTCTAAAATAATATTGCTTTCCTTTTTAGTTATACTTTATCTTTCAAATTAGGCAAGATTGTGGTTATTATAATAATTAATTGTTTTCATGTAATATTTTTGGAAGAACTCCAGAAATTGATCACTTTCAAAGATGATTAAATTTCATTCAGACCCCCCATTACTGTTCAAACTCACATGTGGTTTATAATTCATGTCCCTTAATCATCAGAAGATTAAAATAAATACAGTAAATGTTTTGAAAATACCTGGAAAATTACTTTAGATCATTTGGGAATATTAATACAACCTTGGAGTATTGTTGTATGGCTTCAAAACAGTATGCGACTCAGTCACATGCTCAAACACTTACAGATGTTTAGAAAAAGTGGGTCCATAGAAATAGTCAAATCCAGCCCTCTTATTCTATAAATCTGACAGCTAGGATGCCAAAGACAGTTGGGGATTGAACTATTTGCGCCGCACAAGGGAATATTAGCAAATCGAGGAGTAAGATTCGGGTGTCTTGATTGTTTCTTTTTCTACTTGCTTAGAATTATTTTTGCCCCCATCAATTTTTTTCCACACTGATGAAGGAAGTTAGGACAGTGGCTACTTTTTACAATGTTCAGACAGACATTTATACACAGACATCAGAGAATAGCAAATTATCTCTGACCAAAGATATCAACCGGGAAGGCAGAGTAGCTATGCTGGCTAGTCTTGTGTCAACCTGACACACACTATAGTCATTTGGGGAGGGAAATATTGAAAAAAAAATGTCTCCATAGGATTGGCCTATAGGCAAATCTGTAGAGGATTTTCTTGTTTGATGACTGATGATTATTGTAGGAAGACCCATCCCACACTGGGCAGTCTCACCCCTGGGCAGGTGGTCCTGAGTTGTATAAGAAACCAGACTAAGAAAGCCATGAGAAACAAGCCAGTAAACAGCTCTCCTCCGTGACTTCTGCTTCAGTTTTTGCCTCCAATTTCCTGCCTTGAGTTCCTTCCCTGACTTCACTGAGTCGAAGTAAATCCTTTTCTTCTCCACGTTGCTCTTAGTCATGGTGTTTTATCACAGTAATAGAAACCCTAACTAGGACAGATGTGGTTTTGTTTGATAGTTTTTAACTACTCAAAAATAATTGGGATATATTTCATTTAGAAAGTATCTTAATCATCTTGCAATAAATTGGGTCTCATAATTCTGGTTTTACTTCTCATAGAGTTTGGTTGGAGTCATTAGTCAATTAGTGATGCCACAAGACATCCAACTTAAACTTTGGCACACATATCAATTTTGACTCAAAACGTCTCGGGATGTAGAGAGAATTTTTTCTACAGAATTTGAGTTTACCAGCTGTAAATTTCTACAAACAAGGACACCATGAGCTGCCATCAATTTTGAAAGAGAACGGAGGATGTATTTGCAACATGAAAACTTATCATACACAAAGTCATCTTTCAGGCTTAAAATGTGGAGCGTAAACAGTAGATCAAAGATATTTCCTTCCAGGAGTTTCCTATTTGGCCCGCTGGCAACGGTCTCTCCTGCACAGTGTCAGATACAAGTCACGGATACCTCCTCTCATGTCTGTTCTCCTCCTCTTTCTGTGCCCTCTGACATTTCTCAAGAACTGAAAATCTCTTCCATTGTCATATTTTCCTGTTCTCTGAAGGTTCGTATTTAGCACGACTTCTGGGTATCCTCACTCAGGTGAAACTTCAACCAAATACACTTCCCTCTGGTAGCACAATGGGAAGGACAGCTCTTTGGGATGATAACATTTTTTTCACCATGTTACATAACAATCTGAGTCAGCCTTGAGGGTTGAATGTCCACCCAGAGTTCAGCACTTCCTGAGCAATTTCTGCACTCTGGTTATCTTTCCCTACTCCTGTCAGTCCATTCTTCTCCTGATTAAGTGTTTCTGT
>JAMJFZ010003145.1:1740000-1885000 GCA_026225945.1 Cricetomys ansorgei | reverse complement strand
TCCTAAAACCCATTTATGCCCAAGTAAAGATCAAACACATTGCATTTAATTTATGTCTCCCTGGAAAACTGTATTCCCTTTTTATTATAACCTATTGAAATAGTTAGAATATTTGTGCCGTGTATTTGACCCTGTCTATATTTGGCTGACTGAATACTTTAACCACTTAACGTGTTCCTCTGAGTCTATGTGTATTGATAATTCTATCTAGTGTCTTGATTATAGATTCAGGTTCTTTCTCCCATCCCCAATCCTTATTTTTCTCAAGAATATCTTTAGCCTGAAAAGCAGTTAAAAGCATTGACTGTTCTTGTAGAGAACCCAGATTTGGCTTTCAGCACCCACGTGGCAGTTCACGGCTGCATATAATACCAATTCCAGGGATTCCTTTGCTTTCTTCTGGCCTCGGTGAGCACCTGCGTGCAAGGTATACACATAAGCTCATGCAAACAAGCACAAACAAATAAACAACTAAAGCACACACATATATAAACAAATTAAAATAAATGAAAATAAACAAACAAATAAATAAGAATAAATAAATCTTCTCTATAAAGAACAATAATTATCTGAGGGCCAACAAAATAGCTCAGTAGATAAAGGGCTTTCTCCTAAGCCTGATAAGACTCTCAAAACTTGTCCTTTGACCCTGCCCCTCCCAACACAAATAAATGTAATTTTTAAGAGAATATCTTGGAAGCATATCATGTGCCTTCATCTGCCATCAGAGAGCATTTAACAGCAGTATTTGTAGTTAATTATAGACATAGTTAGAATCCATTTTAATAATTGCCTGGAGTCTCTAACACCCTGAGAAGAATTCGGGAAGATATATCTGTTTATAGTGGAAACAGGAACTGGGGGGCACAAGGACGGCCTGGGCTGTAGAAACATAAAATAGCCAGAGAAATACACTTTTAGAATGCAGAACAGATTCTGACAGCATCCGGCCTCAGGATCCAGCAGAGACACTAAGAACACAGAAGAACAGTGCGCAGGGAGCAAATGCGAGGGCACGTGCAGGGGGCACTGCGAGGGCACATGCAGGGAGCACTGCGGGGACACATGCAGGGGGCACTGCGAGGGCACGTGCAGGGGGTATTGCAAGGACATGCGCAGGGGGCACTGCGAGGGCACATGCAGAAGGCACTGCGGGGACACGTGCAGGGGCCACCGCAGGGACACGTGCAGGGGCCACTGCAGGGACATGTGCAGGGGATGTTGCAAGGACATGCGCAGGAGGCACTGCGAGGGTACCGGATAACCAGCCTTCCCCGCTGCGATTTCTCCTGTTCAGCTAAGCAAGGCAAAGGCTGGTCCGTCATTCTCTGATGCCCTTCTATCGCTAAAGTTCTAACAATGCATATCCATGTAAGGCAGACAAATTTCTCCTGCATGACTAATAAAAATAATAATCAGCAGAGAAAAAACGATAGGCAACAGTACGGAATCTTCAATTGAATTCAGTTTCAGTGGTTAAGATGTATGAACAACTTCCTCAAGTTCTTACTCGGAACACTTGAAAGCATCGCCAGGCAAGTTGTGCGTAGAGTTTAATTCAATAATAAGCTATGGTTTTTTTTTTTTCAAGTACCCAAGACATTGTGAGCAGGAACATAAATCTGGAGAGTAATAAACCGGAGAAGGAAAACTGGAAGTATCTGCTAATAATACAAATTTGAATACATTTTGGCAGAGACATCACTTTAAGCAATTAATCATATTCCATACTGACAAGACCATGTAAAGATGTTGATGGTGGAAAATGGAAAAACAATCACACTTATCAACAGGAGACAAATTCAACAAACAGTGGCATAATGATCTGTCAGAGAGACCAAAAAGTAGGACCTATAAGTAATGACGGGAAGATTAGTCCAAAATTTTAAGCAAAAATACCAAGTTAACATAGTGGAGGCCAATTAAGTCTTATAAAAATAAAATATACATATATATTAATTTATACATTTTAATGTATATATATTTTATAAGAATTATATATTAGATATATATTTTTAGACAATCTCTGAAAGCATAAAATCAAACAAAAATGTTAATAGTGTTTGTATTTTGAAAGAATATTAGGCTGAAGGAGGAATAATGCCTGCTATTTCATCACCAGTAATTTATTCTTCAGCACGAAGACAGATACATAAGGAAGCAAACTACTCTCGGGTCAGGGGTCTTCACTGCATGAACTCCCATTGTTTTATATTTGGTTTCATTTCCATAATTTCCCCACCATCATCTCATAAAGGACAGCCCACGGATCCCTATGTTACCCTTTCTGGCTCGGATCACTAGAAACTGGCTTCTATTCCATCTATATTCCAGTATCTACTTTGACTAAGGTCATATTTATTACTAACATCACTATGCAGGACTGGCTGGCCTGGAACCCACTCTGTAGACCAGGCTGGCCTTGAACTCACAGAGATCCACCCACCCTCTGCTTCCTGAATGCTGGGATTAAGGGTGTGAGCCCCCAAGTCCGGCTTACACTCTAATTTTGAGGTGGGGTTTCTCACCAGGGAGCCTCCTCCATCTCAGCCTTTCCAACACAGGGACCACAGCTACTACTGCCAAACCTGGCTTTTGTGTGGTGCTGGAGAACCACACTGAGCAACCCCTTTTCTGACTGAGCCATCTCCCCACCCATCATCCCCACTTTCATTCAGCCATCACTCTCAGCATCTACACTCGCATGCTCCGGCTGTAATCAAGTCATTAGATGCCTCTGTCAGATCCCTCCACCGAAGTCCTCAGATGCAGCTAATACAGAGATCAACCAAAAGGTCTTTACAAACACACTCAAACCCTTTCCCTGTGTCTTCTCTCCTCCCACAAATTCATTTCAAAACATGGTTCGATTAATTATTAATCTACATTCTACCCAAAATTCTCCTTATTCACATAAGTCTTCTCAGGCACAAAGAAAAATTTACGCTTCCTTCTCTTCTCCCACCCAACCTGCCATTTTATTCCAACCAAGAATCACCACCTCCACTACCCTACCCTAACAGAGTTCCCTCCCTTCCTAGCTGGCCCAACAGCCTGTATATGTCTGTTATGGTACTTACCACCCCATGCTGTGATTGTTGGTTTAACTGTCTCCCTCCCCAAGCGGAATTCCTCAGGAACAGGGAACATTCTAATAGCAAGAAAAATAATACATGGGGCAGCATAATCTCCTAATAAGTACTTGCTAAATAAATGGTAAAGTCGAATGCTCAAAATATTTTAATGTAATTAGTTTGGGAGTCTTTTTTCTCTAAATCTTTTCTGCCTAAAGTGTCTTTTAAATTTTAATCGTGAATTGAATACCCTGTTCACTGTCTGAAATGAGACTCCTAGTGTTATTCTTTTTAATATTTCATGTTTATAAAATAATTTCATGTCATCAGTTTAATCAATATTTATCCGGTGCCACATGGCACAAGTATGAAGGTCTTTGGAGGATACAGGCTGTGAGGAATCAATCAACGAAGTGTGTTCTTAACAGTCAAGTTGATTTCCTCTGTAAGGATCAGCCACACTTTGGGATTTGAAAGGGTTCATTCACATTAAGGGATCAGAGTCTACAAAGGTAAATTAAGCATCCTCGGAGATTATATAATTTCAACAAGTAGCATTGCAAAGATTGACAAAGATCAGAAACATAGAGATATTGGAATGAAACACCCAAAAGTACAAATTCATGTCCTCTGTGGAAATGGCACATGTTTGCCATCTCTATTCGTATTTCATTGGCTACAGCTCAGTCAAATGGCAAAATAGATGCAAAGGATACTGGGAGATTCAGTTGTATCCAGGACACGCTTTCATAGTGATAACTACTCTATTTGAATGTAAGCTAACTAACCTGTTGTTAAGGAGCTAACATCTTTCAAAGGACCCCTATCCCTCATCCAGACAGCCCGTCCAGTCATCCTAACACAGTAACCTCACAGCGTAAGCACATCCATACACGCTGGACTCAGACGATCTACAAGAATGAGGCCAAAAATGTCAGACGGAAACTGTAACTTCAGAGCTTACTCTTAGTTTTTCCCTCTTCTGCCCATGAACCCAGGAGCATCCTAACCCATATAAATCATGCCTCACTTGCCTTTGTCTAGAATCCCTTCAAAACTATGCTCCAGACACCAAAATTTTCTCCTCCGTGTGTCATTTTTCTGACTAGCTGAGAAGTCTTCCATGTGGCTCTCTAGGTTCATGACTATACATCTGTGATCTGTGTTTCTGAAACAGTATATATTGTGTGTGTGCATGTGTATCTGAGAAAGGTATAATGAAAATTAATTTGTACTAAAAACATACTGCATATGTATGTATATAAATCACCAAAGTGTTAAAATATGTATCTGAGTGACAGAAATATGTATAATTTTAACATTACCCCTTTTTATTTGCATTTTATAATATTCTATATATACTACATGAACATGGTTAAATGCAATTCTATTGGCCTCCATATGACTACACAACATCAGGTATTGTCTCTCTCCATTCTCTTCCACCCAACTCCCAAATCCTCATCTGAGAGACACTTTAGCTCTGTGAAGGGGAAGAAAGCAGCTTCTGCAATTCTGTGCATTGCATCTCTCCCTTTAATCTTGTAACACGCTTGCCTGGTTAACAGGCTTTACTATAAAGAAAGATTTTTATAGCTGCAAACCCCAGCATAGGATAGGGGCATTGAGCAAGGCTTCATCCCATCTCATTATTGCCACTAATGGGATTTTATCTATCCACGAACAATCCAAGAACCTCATTTTAAAAAGCAGCTTTAACCTTCCCTCTCCAATTTTCTTAAAACTGCTAAAAAGAAGCAAGACATCGTCTCTTTTTTTGCCCTCACTTAAGAAAGCATGGCTATTTTTGAATACAGACAATGAAGATAAAGGGATAAAAAGGGTAAATGTTGACAAATCAGACAAATGTCCTCCAAAAGACTGTTTGAACTATGTAACACTTGATGCCATTCATTCTCAGGAAAACCAATTAATTACAATGCCACTGGAAGCTGTTCCCCTCCGTTTCTTCCCAGACCTTACATGCAGTAGGCAAAGGAGTCTCCAATTTCAAAATGCACTGATCTCAGTTCATATTCCAAAGCCAGCAGAAAAAGGCCCTCGTCACTCTACCCATGCTGAGTATCTCCATAGTTAACACAAGAGATTCCTTATTCTGGTGTCTACCCCTCTGAACATTCGAATCTCTGGCAGAAGAGGCTGCCTTCCATATTCTCACACCTTGGAAACAAAAGCACAGATCCACTCCAATCTACCTCAAGTGTAGATGGGGCTCTCCAAACCAGAGTCCTTCACTCAGAAGTTTCATAAGCGTATACACATATGTGCACACGCACATGCATGCATGTGCACACACAAACACACACACACATGTGTGTACCCTCTATTCCATCGACTTTATCACATAGCATGACCAAGTTATTCCCAGACACATAAAACTCGATCTTGGTGCACTGCCCGCATTTCTCTTCAGTAAACCCTTGCTTATAGTTTAACATGTTCAAGATATGAATCATTGGGAGCCTCAAGAAAGCTGTGAATTTTGTCCTTATAAGATACCTGTAGTTACACACACACACACACACACACACACACACACACACACACATGTGTGTGCATATACCACATATATAGGTGATATCTTCTTTCAAGGGCTTTACAAACCTCTTAGAACCCCATAAACCCTCAAATTTATAATCAATAATCCAAAATTGGGAAAAAATAACTCTAGGAGTAGACAAAGCCAGCATCATCCGTGAACAATATGAGAAACTGGCTCTGTGCTGTAATCTGATTTCTTCCTCAAGGAACCAACTCCACCACTATTCTCGTTAAACTCCTTCATCTTGTTCATCCTCGTTCCTGTGTCTCTAGACACTGGATGTGTTCTTTGCTTTACTCTTCTCCCTAACCTACTCTTTCTTTATCTCTGATGCCTCTCACATCCCCGCCCCATCAGGCACAGGCTGTATGCTCTTTGCTCCCTCTACATCTGATCTAGGAATCTGGTTTTGTTATAATACCACAGACTGCATACACAGAAATGCTGTACCCTGTACTCGTTCAATCAGTTCTAATTTTTCCATGTTATTTAAATTCCTTCTATTGTTTTATTCTCACTGAATTGCAGTCACTCCATCTGCACTAGTAAGGATCAGTGTCTGAGTATCAACAAAAAACCTTTAGTAATCAAAATTATTTATCTTCTCACTTTTCACACCATGGCTTTCTGTGAGATACAGTGCTGTGTTGACTGCTGTTGAGTTCCTAAGCATAATTAAACATGTCAAGTCTAAAATAACATACACAGAATGTTTTCTAGAGTGAACCAGACTTCCCACGCTGACTCCAAAATATTATTTCTTCAAGAGTGAAACACTCCCATATGATTCTGTAGGGGAACTGTGCTGTATGTTTCTTTGTAAGCTGTGGGAAGAGCTTGATCATATATTCACATGCACAGAAGCACACTTGGAGTGATAAGTAGGATGAGGAAGGCTTAGAGCACCCAATGGACTTGTTTAAACAAAGAAGGAAGATATTGAGTCTGCTTGGTGAACTCAGCATAAAGCCTGGGAACTTTCCATAGAATCGCTTCCTCTCAGTTATGCCCTGCAATCTAATTACCCATGAAGAATTAACTATGATTTGATGGCTACTAGCTTATAGTAGTTACTCATATTGTTTCTACTTAATTGTAATCACATTGTGAGTAGACACTGCTAAGTATGTTGGAATCAGGATAAAATAGTCTTTCTGGGGGCTGGAGAGATGGCTTAGCAGGAAAGAGTACTGGCTGCTCTTTTAGAGGACCCAGGTTCAATTCTCAGCACCTACATGGCAGCTCATGACTGTCTGTGACTCTAATTCCAGGGGATCTGACAGCCTCACACAGACTTACATGAGGAAAAGCACCAATGCACATAAAATAAAAATAAATAAATCACTTAAAAATAGTCTGTCTGTATCCAGACTCCATGCCCTGCTTTGTAGCTATGTGCTGCTTGTGAGTGTGAGTGTGAGTGTGAGGGGGTGTGTGTCTGTGTGTGTTCCCAACTGTTTCCACTGTTTTTATTTGTATTTACCATTTATTCAAGTTTCTGTTTCCAGTCCGTTACCTGTCTTCACCTGTGTCTGACTCACTTTCTCTTTTTTTTAATTTTCTGATTGAAGGTCCCAGTTCATTCTACCAAACCACTCCCCTGCCAGCTCTGGACTGCTCTAGCCCGGCTTTAGGTATAATATTCTTATTGCAGTCTTGGGTTTTCGAAGGAACCATCCCCCCTTTCTTATTGGATGTAGCTTTTGACCATCTTCTGGTTACCTTCTCTTACAGGTGGCCCTCATGAATGCAAGCAGTAAATTTCTGACTTTAGGAGGAGAAGAGTCCCAAAAGCAGGCAAAAGAATGAGAGACAAACTTGCTCCCATTGTTTGGAATCCCACAAAACACCAAGCTAACAGCCAAACTATATTTGAAGAGGACCTGGTACAGACCCTTGCAGGCCCTGTGCTTGCAGTTTCAGTCTCTGTGAGCCCATATGAGCTCTGCTTAATTGATTCAGTGGGCCATGTTCTCCTGGTGTCCTCCATCCTCTCTGACTTGGTGAAATCTTTCCTCCCCCTCTTCTGTGGGGTTCCCTGAGCTCTGTGGGGAGAGACATCACAGAGGCCTCCAACTTAGACTGTCTTTGCGTAAGATCTGGCTGTAGGTCTCTGTACCTGCTTCCATCTGCGGCTGGAGGAAGCCTCTCTAATGATGACTGGACAAAACACCAATCCAAGAGTGTAGCAGAATATCTTTAGGACTCTTCGTTTGTTTGTTTGTTTGCCACTCCTGTTTGGTCTTATCCTAAACTGGGCTGTCTAGTCTCCGGTTCCTGGCCACCCCAGCAGTAGTGGGCATGGGCTCTCTCTCGTGGCATGGGCCTCAAGTTAAACCAGACATTGGTTGGTCAATCCCATAAGTCCTGCACCACCATTGCCTCAGCACATCTTGCAAGCAGGATAGATTGTAGGTCAAAGGTTTCGTGGCTGTATTGGTTGATGTCCAGGTTTCTCCTTCAGTGGCCTGCAGAGTGCCTTTCTGCACATGTAGAGGTGAAACCTCCACGTAGGCAGAAAATTCTCCACTTTCAATGAGCTATGTGGATGTTGCTGTCAGTAATGGGGCCCCGATGTCAGTTTGTACAGAGCAACTCTCTGTCTTAGCATCAGCCTGGGTTGTTTTGGGATTTCCATGATTTCCTTGGCCAACAATTCAACCAAATGCAACCTGTCCCACCACTGAAAGATTTACCTGGCTACAAAAGATGGCCAATTTAGATTCTGAACCCACCATTACTAGGAACCCTCACCTCATAGATTCCAGGAAGCTTCCACTGCACTGGGTTTCCACACTGCCTTTCAATGCCCCCCAGTTCCAGCCATCTCTCCCCACACACTCCCCCTTGATGAGGGCTTTTGCCTTGTCTTATTCTATTTTATATTGTCATGTTTGGGTGTTGTCTCTTGGAGGACTGCTCTTCTCTGAAGGGAAACAGAGGGGAAATGCATCTGGGGGAGAGTGGAAGTGTGGGGGAAGGGAAACTGTGGTTGGGATATATTGTATGAGAGCAGAATCTACTTGCAATTAAAAAAGTAATCTGACTTTAGCTGATCCATTGGCCCTTTTGACTTTATCTGTCCTGACTGTAAATAGTCACTCCATCAAACTCTCCTCTGATCTGCTTTATTGTGCATGTATGCATGTATATATGTTCATATATGTGTAAGAGTAGAGGGCAGAGGTTGACATTTAATATATTTCTTGAACACTTTCCAACTTATATTTTCACACAGGGTCTCTCACTGAATGTGAAGCATGCAAATTTAGCTAGACAATCTGTATTGATCATGATACTTAGAAAGACCGGACTAAGTCCAAACTCATTTGTCTTACGAAAATGAACTGAATACAACAGCATAAAGGATGTTCACACTGTGCTAGTCAGTTTTTCATTACTGTGACAAAATGCCTGAGAAAAGTCAATCCAAAGGAGAAAATACTTATTTTGGCTCAGTTTCTGAAACTTCAGTCTTGGTACTTGGTAACCTGGTTCCATTGTTTATGAGCCATGGTAAGGTAGAGGAAAAGAGAGAGGGACATGTGCTAGATGTTTCTTCCCTTTGATATATTTGATATGTCAGGAGAGAGAGAGAGAGAGAGAGAGAGAGAGAGAGAGAGAGAGAGAGAGAGAGAGAAATCTTCTTCCAAATAGGCTCAACCTCCTAAAATTGCCATCATCTCCTAGAAAGACCGTGAAATTATGAATCCATCAGAGGGTTAATATCAATGAGATCAGACCCTGCACTACCCAGTCTTGCTAGAAGCCCACCCTTTAACATGAACACTACTTCATTGGAACCAAGGCTTCAACATGTGGATCTCTGTGTGACATTTCAGATCTAAAGCTGTAACAGTTATGACTCCCGAGCTGCTGGGGATAGATCATTAAGCTGGGTAAACTTCAGGGATGAGGAAGCTAGCTTTCCTGATGGGAAGAATTGCCAAACATTAACATTATGGTCACCCCAGTTGACCTATGACAGTAGTTATTAGGAAAAACTGCAATAATTTATCCTTCTCTCAGCAAAAATGGTTTACCACACAGTGGTGTTATGCTTCCTTTTCTGGATTGGGATTTGTTGTTGGTTTGGGGGTGGATTTTTGCTGTTTTTCTTGGGGGTTTTTGGTTTGAGATCTGGTTTTGTCTTTTTTTCCTTTGGTAGTTTTGCTTTTCTAAGTTCAAGTGCACATTTATAATAGAGCACACTATTACCATTGACTTCTGAATGTTAATCTACATCTACTCAGCCTACTAAATCCCCTTCTTAAGTGGCTCGTCAGTACACAGTTTACAAGCATACGGTCACATCATTAAGGAGTAGTTAATTATGCCATACTTTCATTCCCCAATGTTTAGGTCCTGAAGGTGTCCCTCCCCTTTAGTCAATGTGTAAGCACTCTCTTCAAAATATCAGGAAACAGTCTAATGTTAGTGAGCAATTTGTCTTATTGCTGATTTTAATAAACACATTTTAATGGTTCTTACATAAGAATTCACCAGCTTTAAGGCACGTAGTATATGCTCTGTTAATGTAAAAGCTCTAAAAACCTCCAGACCCAGTAATCTAACACTTCAGAAGGATTAAGGTTATAATGTGACTTAGGGTGATTCATAGACAGAAACTCCTTAGCAAAAATAAATTGTGAGATAATCTGCTTGTTGAAATTAGTTCCATGGACATCACCTCAACTATACAAGAGTTATATATAAGGAGATTTACTACTGGGTAAATGATAGCAATTCACCCTAGGGCCTGGAGCCAAAGGCAGAAGCTGCTTCAGCTACAAGAAAGATGGTACGATTATTAAGACATTCATTTAAGAAATGTCTGAAAACATTAATCAAAGAATAAACAAATGTACATAAAAGACATACTTTTAAATGTATGCTCAAGAAAACAAAGAATCTGAATAATGTTATAGCTTTAGCTAGTGCAACTGTGACAATCTTTTTTGTGTTTTTACAACTTAGTCTAATGATTGAATTAAATAGTGGGCTTCATTAAACAGCAGAGAGCTAGATTATCCATGAGACAGTCGAGCATGCATATCATTCTTTAAAGTCATAGCCCGTTTCAGATCTGAGCAAGTGAGAGAGTTGAGCAAAAGTGGAGCTAACTGTGACTTTGTCATTAAGCGAGCAAACAAGCTGGGCTAATATTTTTTAACTAGACATCAAAAGATATCATAGAAATAGTCTTGCTGGTGAGACTTTCTTATGCTCGTTTGGGGAACCATTTTAAAGACGAGGTACATTTGGCCTTGTTTGGGTGTACACATGTGGGTGTACTGACACATGTGCTAGGCGGGTGCTCCACCACTGAGCAACCCTGTAGGCCCAGGGAGGTAATTATTTTACACCGGAAATCAAAGTGGTTATTCTAATGAGGACTCTTCGTTGTATCCATTTAGTTGTTTTTTGGTTGTTTGAGGTAAAGAATTGCAAGTTCTAGTCTGCTCTCCCAAACACATGACATACCTGTAGTCATTCTGATTGTCCTCCTCTCTCAACCCATGCACTTTATAGTTGGTCTGATGTAAGTACCTTATTCTGCTCTTCTCCATAGCCATGCTTATCTTTGAGAAGTGGTTTATCATGGTGACAGAAATGGTTTATCACAGTGAAATATCTTAGCATCTTTCAGGGGTGATTTATTGTGGGGACAGAAATGGTGACTTAGGAAAAGTTTGTTTCAAGATTTACCTTTATGTAGTTCTTCAAGCCCCAACCAAAGTCACCATGGGCTGGCTTGAGGGATAAAGGGAGTAGCAGGACATTTTAGCCAATTGTTGCCTCTGACCTTGCATTTGAGAAGATTCTCTTTGCTTTTGTATGCTCAGGGCTCCATTTGATTTATAACAGTTTTTACCTGTATAATGAAAATCCTTCCATTTAAAGATGAGTGAAAAATAATTACCTAGTCAAAATAGCCTGTTTGATGGTCTGTCACCCTTCAGTTCGTGTCTACCATTCTTTTTCTTTATATCAGCATCTTCAAAGGGTTTTTTTTTCTACAATAAAAAAACTTCTATCTAGGTCCCTTGTTCCAATTCATTTTTGCAAGGCTCTCAATATTGGCAGCTTTCCTTTCATTATCTTTCAACTGAATGCTTCTGTAAATTAGTTGGTACTTTTTATATTAACAACCTGACAACTCTTTCATTATGTAATACTTTGATGACAGCAATATAAATTTGATTAGATGCTAATGGGCAAATCAGTACCATTGGTTCATATCCAAATATCCTTCTGTAGAGGCACATCATTCAAAGGTAACCATGACATTGTGTATGTCATTGATTCGAGAAGGAACATTTATCCATAGAGCCCAAAAAACTTTCGAACACTCGATAGGTACCTAGCATTTAATAAAAATACAGAACATTTGTATATAATTTACATTATATTTTCACACTCATAGTTCATTCTGTTTTTCATACAGTCTTAACCATGAGGTGCTATTGTTACAACATAAGAGAACTAAGAACTTCAGAACAGAAGTTGAACAGCTGTTTTCCCTCATCATTTAAAAATAGCAGAGAAGACATTGCCCAAAGTCTTATCAGCTTAGATAGGCAGTAACATCTGCTTTCAAGAAGTAAATTCATTTTAAACTTTAATAAGAATGTGATCCTATAATTGTGTCTATAGAAAGCAAAAATAGCAGCAGGTCTCTCATTAATATGTTAATATTCTTTTTCTAAGCAACCTTATATATGTGTTGTTTGCCTAGTTGAAATCCAACTGTACACACAAAACATGATCCATTTGTTTCTCTTCAGATAACATGTGGTGCACTTTGCGAGTATCGTTTTAAATGTCTCTGTGATTATACATCCCAGCTCATTAAAGCATCTCTTAATCATTAACCACACATCAGAAGCTGTGTGTGTGCATTTGTAGGATGGTGCTGATACAGGAGGCATTATATCATTTTGCCTGCTTCCTCAGGTGAGCTTTCATCTGAGGGTGGAAAAGAAGTATCTTTTAGGTCTTGACTTACCTTGGAAAACTGCCTTCCAAGAAATCAAATCATTTATACCCCACAAGCATTATGTGAGAAAAGGCTCTTGTGACAATGAACTTATTCGTGTTTTTCTAAACTTAGATAAGTTTACAGTTTTATATAATTTTTTTATTCTTTGACAATTACATATTCACACACACACACACACACACACACACACACACACACACACACAAACTCTTATCAATCTCTCATGTCCACTGAGTCCTCTTGATCTTCCCTGAAAGCCTCCGCCCCTATTTTTGTCTTTTGACACTGAGTTTCATTAGGGCCGCCTGCATGATCATGGCTGGAGGGCTATTTATTGGAGTAGAAGAAGCTAGCCAGTAGCTACACCACTAAAGAAAATGTCTCCCTCTCTTCCAGCAACCATTAATTGCCAATAGCCCTACATAGATGAGTGGGCCTCTCAAATACCTCCCTTTCTTTGATGGAAAGGTAATGAGCCCAATCCATTCAGGTTTTATGAAGATAACCATCTATTTAGCAGTCACCACAGACACCATGATTGCTGAAGTCCAATGGCCCTGCCATGACTAGGAGATGATTTGAACTATTGTTTCTTTGTGAGGCACTTTCTATATTTTTAGCTATTTGGCCCCTTGTGATTTCACTTTTATACATATTTGTAGACTATTAGTTTGGGAATTTACTGTGTGTTAACCTAACCATGTAATTTATACAGGGTGGCTAATGTAATATATTAAATATTTCAATCCTTTGTCTAAATATGTGTTGCCAATGATTTCTGAATCTTAGGCTGCTTAAAGAAATTTTTTTTAAAATTCATATGAACATTATTTTTGGAACATTCAGTTGAATGGAATACCATAATGGTCCAGACAATTTCTTTCATTAACTTCAATAATGGGAGAAATCTTAAAGAGTTATTTTGCTAGTCATTTGTAATTTTTTAAAGCTTTCATTCAATTAATTGTTTTCACAATTTGACCAAAAGCATCCTAATGTGTCATGTATAGAAAAACTTCTGATTACTCCATCAGTAACTGATAGTGACTCTCAGTCTCAGCACGGTTTATGAATGAGTCCCCTCTCTCTAATCTGTGCTGGGTCCTTAATCAAACAACAATCCTTCCTACTCAAGGGCTTGTGTTCTATTTATTTAGACTCATTTAGTTTAATGCTACTTTACAGTTCAACTTATTGCAATATTATAAATGATTTAATATCTCTGCAGTTTATTCCCAAATTAATATTTTGATTTCCAACTGTTCTTAAACTTTTAGGAATTGTTTATTCAAAATTGAGAGTAGAGTTTCCAAGAAAGTAAAAACATATATAATTTGAGAATAACAAGTTTTCTGTTTGAGAATTCTTTGTGGGTTTTCATGGGTTTTTATGGGATTTTTTAAGGGACGTAGCTAGTACACAGTTTTCTTCAATATAGAGGAAGAACATAAATTTGTTTGCAAAGTCAGGGGGAACAAAGTAAAATGCTTATATGACAGCGTCATAAAGCTAGATTTAAAAGATACCCTAAAGTTGATCTTCACATGACAATGAATATGTCACACTCCAGAATCTGTTGTCCTCAAAGAGCACAGCTAGCTGAGAGACTACACTGAAGCAGAAAGTCTGAACACAGACTTCTGTTAAGGCAGTGGGAGAGTGCTGCCAGCATCCATGGATGTGGTGCTTCTTGATGGTGCTCACAAGCCTCAAGCACAATAATGTTATAATGAAAATTATTCCTGAATTATTCCAGTGCCATTACTCTGAAAATGCCAAAGTCTATTTACTTTGTAAAACTGAAATCTGGTTTATAGGTTATATAGAAATAAAAATGTCTGTACTCGTTGAAATTAGTTTTAATAAAAAGAGCAGTTTGAAGACTCACATGATCAAGTTTCATATATGTCTGGAAAGAAAGATGATGCTGTAATTTTTTTTCTGTGTGAAACTTCCCATGTGCTGTGCCAGTATATCTTTTGAGCATTTCCTCATCTGTTATCAATTATTAGGAACATAAAGGAAGTTATATCTGTTCTTAAGTTATACACATTTTTCAGTTTGACTTTTAAGTTATTTTGAATATTGTAATAGATTTTTAAATTTCAAGACAATATTTTTAGCTGTCACTTAAATTTAACTTTTTGAAGTTCGGATGTGAGACAATGTGCTCACAGCAAGTTTTAAGCCTGGCTTCAGAGCTTCGTTTTGAAGAGCTCACTTTTATTTCATGGGTTACTATACCCATTTGAAAGATGATGGAAAAGCGGCGGCAGTGTGTCTGAGATACACAACCATGAGCAAAGAAGCCAGATGTTGAATTCCTTCATATTGAAGACCAGGGATTCACCCATGCATTGCATTTATCCATGTTCCAAGACTGAAGTAAATTGAACTTTATTATCATCACATTTCTTTCATTTTAATGAACTTTTTTATTAGGTTTTATAGCAAGGAACTTGTGAGCAAAAGTAAAGCTTCTTTAACCCCCACCTCATTCCCTATATTAAAATGTGACGTTCAGTGTCATCATCGTACTGCGCCTCTGTTAATACAGAAGGCCTTGGACGGGCTCCTGCATGACATGTGCTTCCTTTTTGTCTTGGTTACTTTTCAATTGCTGTGACAAAGCACATGATCCAGGCAACTTATAGAAGAAAGAGTTTATTGGGGGCTTATAGTTTCAGAGAGGCAGTCCATGGCCATAATGGTGGGGAGCATGGCAGCAGACAGGCAGGCATGGAACTGGAGCCATAGGTGAGAGCTTACATGTGATCCAAAAGCAGGAGGCAGAGAAAGAGCTAAAAAGGTCTCAAAGCCGGCTTCCAATGCCACAGGTCCTCCAACAAGACCACACCTCCTCCAACAAGGTCACACCTCCTCCAACAAGGTCACACCTCCTCCAACAAGGCCACACCTCCTCCAACAAGGCCACACCTCCTCCAACAAGGCCACACCGACTAATCCTTCCCAAATAATCCATTGACTGGGGACCAAGTATTCAACATATGAGCCTAGTGGGGGTTGCATTTTCATTCAAACCACCATATAAATACTCAGTTGTTTGTTTGTTTGTTTGTTTGTTTTTGTACCAAGACAATTTATTTCTTTTAACACGAGTTATGAACTTCTTGATAATTTTTGTATGCTCTTGTCCCAGTGTGAAGGAGATATATCTAAATCACCCTGTTTTCTGACAAACTGCTATTAGAATACTTTTCATTAATTTTTTATGGGAATTTTTGCCATTCTTCTGACTAAATTGTCTGCCTTTGAAGCGGCTTTTCAGTGGGTGTGTTCAGTTTTCCATATAAGTTTTCACATCATTTGACAACAGCAAGGTTGTCTCTCATATTGCAATGTTTATGATTCTCATTTTAATATTTCTTTTGAACTTTGGAAACACTGGTGCTAGTGAGAATCTTTGTTTTGCCCTAGAATTTAATGAGAATTCGAGTGTTTAATTAATTTAGATTTTTTTTAAGAGAGAGTTCTCCCTATAATCCTGCAAAATTGAGTTTTATTTTTATACAGATGTACACAGACAGATATATTGGTTGATACACAAAACACCCAAGAACACTTTATTTCCCCAAAGGAGATAAAAAGGTACCTTTAAATATGCACATCAAAGCACAATGCTCAAGCATAGCACAGCAGTTTGAGAGAATGGTTCACGTATTTTAATATGAATGTACTCAAAGTTATGACTTTAGAAAAATTTTTAAGCTATTTAGCATCTTGATGTTCTTGTGAATCTTTATATGAAAACTAAATAAAACGTATTCCTGAATAATTTAATTTTTTCTCTCTGCAGTTTTCTATAGATTTGAAAACAATGTCTAAATGAAATATATTTATTAATCATTAACATCACAATATCACCAACAAGAGCTCTCAAATAATCCTTATCCCCCATCCCAAAAAAGGTAGATGACAGGAAGCTATTCTCTTTGAAGTAAAAAAAAAAAAAAAAAAAAAAAATCTGGCAAGATTCTTTTTCTTTTATGCTAAAAGCCTTGGGCTTTCCTCGGTGGGGAAGCGACTGCACAAATGAAGAGCTCTTTGCTGGGAGGTTGGAGGTTCCTGGAGGCCTCCACACTGATGGGAGAAGGCAGGAATGTCCAGTGGCAGGAGAGGGGCCAGGGCAAGGCCTTCAGCAAACACAGCGAGGAACTTGTCCTGCGATGTGGTATTTTTAACACACACAGTGGTAATGAAAACACATATTACAACCATTTTATTTATTTGATGAAATCTGTCTTCAAGGTGCATGGCCGTGTTTCATACCCTCTGTCTTCACGAACAACTTCGTCTGCCTAAGATGTTCATATAGCGATGTCTGGGAGCCTCTGGCTGGAAGGCAGAATGTTTGAATCTTTTTGAAGTCAGGAAGAAATTACCATAGTGCGATAATTTACAGCAGAGTCATAAAAATTCACCTAAAATAATGTTTCTGGTGATTGCATTCATTATTCTCATTCACTTCTACCATTTTCCTTCTGCAAAAGCATCATTGAAATCAAAATCATGTACTTCACAGGAATGAAAAACTGCATATGAAGGAAAATGTTACATAGGTAATATCCATTAAATCACAATGTATTTGCACTGTATTTGTTAATTTTATAATAGAAACAATAGTTACTTTGTTATGGGAAAATCTCTGTCCTAAAAGAGGAAGATCCTGGGTTCAAATTTTACCCTTGCAGAGTTTCTTAACTTTACCCAATTCTACCTCCCTTGCCTCTGAAGAGGGGACAGGGCTGCCCTGAAAACTGAATGAGAAAGCATACAGTACAATATTCTTCACAATTTGGTTTTCCTAATGTGTCAATTTGTAGTTTAAGCATCACATCTATTCTACATGAAAAGTTTAAAATTGTCTTAAGAGATTATTACTTGGGCTAGCAGTGTCCATATTGGCCATGTGTCCCTCTTTATACATACGTGCTTCACAGTGGGATTGCAAGGTCTGTAAAGGGTTTTCATCTGCCCATTGCTACAGTTAATTCATTGAATGTGTGCATGTACGAATAATAACAAACATTCATGCACATATAGAGGAAGAAAGAACACATCATACGTATTATGAGCAAAAAAAGATCAGATCCTTAGCCTGTGGCACTTAAAATCCAGAGGTGAAGGAAGATACTGAAGAATCAAGACACAGAAAACTCAGTGCCAGGATATGAGGATTTCCAGCCAGAGGAGACAAAAAGGGTAGTTGAACCCTTTGAAATTCTATTCATCAGTTGGTTCAAGATCTAATCCAGCTTTATATATAGGATGAGCGAACAGTTGTAGAGGGAGACAGACTGGAAGGCTTGTTTCGGTTTGGTTTGGTTTGCTTTGTTTTTTCACGCAAAGCCCTGTGTCAGAATGAAACACAGCCAGTACACAGGAGGCAAAGCGAGCCAGAGGGTTTGAGACGATGGTCTATACTTTCATTAGGCACTATTCTAATATTCCTATTTGGAGGGGATGGAAAAGTGAAGGAAGAACTCAGAAAATTCAGTTATTATGAGAGATTCAAAACTATGCAAGTTAGAGGGACTACTGTGTGCTTACCTTTTCAGAGACATGCACAGGCGAAGATAAGCAACTGGCCTCACAGAGGAGAAGAGCAGACTGTGGTCAGGAGTCCTCAGAAACGCTACTGAAGAAGAGGGCTACCCTGGGAGTACCTGTTTTCTGTCATAGTCTGTGTTCTCAACTGAACACAGGATTCCCTTGGCCCAGAAGAAGGTGTCAGTCCAAGAGAAAAGAGAACAACACAGAAGCCTGCAGTAGCTGCAACTGTTTTCACAGCTGCCCAGTTCCTGTGCTCCTTCCATGGGCTGGGTCAGAGAAACCCCTTTCCTCCCACTCCACAGGTCTGAAAAATGTCCTATTGAGTCATTGAGTCTCTAACTCCTCCCCAAAGTACGTTTTCTTCAAGAATTGCCTCTTTCTTAGACGTAACACTACAGGGGATCACTGTTTAGACCTTTTCTAGAATATTGTCTCTATGAGTGGTCATATTTTTTTTTAAAAAAAAGAAACCAATATTATATAACTTCTAAAAATAACTGCCTGAGTAACAAGAATACTCCTTAGAGGCGGCCGTGGAGGGCTCTCGCAGTGCCCTCAGTGGCCTGGTGACACGCAATCTGAAGCACTGTCATGCTTCAGGCAAATGACTGCTTGCTCTGTCTCCTGGTTCTTTGACCAAGCATACCCGTGACCCTTTACAAAATGAGATTTCCAGAGTTGCTGGAAAGCTGAAAGGTGAACGCCCCTCTGTTTATTCCAAAGCCAGAAGAAACTTCTCAGACTCTGGCCACATAAAAATGGTCCAGCTTACCTGTCAGAGAGGTGTTTCTCATGTTGGGTAATTACTAGTTAGTGCTAATTGGCCTCAACCTTTAACCTAGTGAAGACGAAGAAAAGAATCAAGGAAAAGAGAACAAAATAAAATAGACAAAGAGGGGAGAAAACTGAAGAAATACACTGAAAAAAAATATGTAGGGCACAATATGACTAGCCAGAAGAGAAGGGACTATTCTAATGAGCAAATTAAATCATGTAAGTGTAATCTCAAGCCGTAATTAGTGCTTGAGTTTAAATTATGAATATCAACCGTGCACTGATTTTGACCAGTCTATTCATTTAAAACCGTGTAGATGCTGTGTGGTCTTGGTCTTAAAATGGAAATAAAGCGGAGGCGAGCAGAAAACCCATCAGAAGGTGTAACACAGTAATTACACAGTAACACACATTTATTTGAAATAAGATATCGATCGCCAGATGTTGCACATTCGTCATGCACTAATGCATTTCAACATACCAGAGTACGGTGATAGATCTGGGTAATTACATAAACATTGACAGCACATCTATCACTGTTGGTGATTATTTCGAAGCATTGGCATTTCCGTGGATTATGGCATTTGTCTTATGTGAACACCAATGTTAAGTCATCTGTGGCGACAACTGACCATTAGCAAGCATATCCTGAAAGGAGGTCCGCGAAGACTTTCAACTAAAAGGAATGAATTTGCCATTGGGTTGCGCAATTAGTTTGACAGACACACCGAAGTTTTAAAGGTGATTCATGTTCATCTTTTGTTGTCTATAAAGTGCTATTAAAATGATCTACATAAGCTTGTAAAGGTTATGACGTATTTTTCAGTACAGGAATAATCTCAGTGTGTGGAGAATGCCAGGTCCCTGCCCTCTGGAAGAGATGGGTTCATCTTATCTCCCTTCACCCAGCAGCTAAAAGATATCGTAGTAATCCAAACTTGTAGGCTGGTTATAAACTACTCTGACTGAAACAGAGGAAGAATGATGGAATAAAGGGAGTGCCATGCTTTTGAATATGCCTTACGTATCTTCCGCAGCTCAGATATGGGCAGTGCCCATTTTGAGTGATCCGGGAGTAGAAACTTATTCTGACTATGTTGTTTAGAATGAGGCTCTTGGGAAGTACTTTTTGACTAGAGAAGGCCATTAAGATCGAACTCTGTAGTGGAATCCTAATGGCATTACAAGAAGAAACAGACAAGAAGGGAAACACACACACACACACACACACACACACACACACACTCCCTGCCATGCCCTGACTCATTTGTCACATGGCACTCTGCATCTGTTCAATCAGAACACTGCCAGCAAGGAGACCAGAAATTGCACCTCCAGAGCCATGAGGAAAAATAAAGCCTGTTTTTATAACTTCCCCAGCCTGTGATATTTTATTATTAACAACATTTAAAAAGGCCAATATAAAAACAACATTAAAAGACCACATGCAGGTATAAGTAAACAAAGGTTGACAGTAATAAAGAAAGGTCTAGCACACAGCAGGGAAAAAGGAAAGAGAATCAAATTCAGGGACAAATTTTCTATTTGAAATTAATTTTACTTAACAAATATTTAAAGAGTCTCCACTGAGGGCCAGTCACCACTGACCTTGGTCAAAAATCGCAGTGTTCTCTGAGATGTGCTGTGACTCCTTCGCCTTCTCTGCTCACATCTCTACCACCATTCAGTCCAGATCCTCAATTCCATCTCCCTGGATGACTTTAAAAGGCGTCTTTCCATTTTCCAACTAGTCTTTCAGCTCTTGTGGTTCCTATGTACCGATGCCAGATTCATAGCCTTAAGACTGTCTTTGAAAAAATCTTTGCTCCTCATTTTAAAACGTCTCCATTAACTACAGGAAAAATCCAGTTCCATCAGATTGTAAATCTAGTTGATTGGGAATAGCAGTGCAGTAATGCACACCCTACACCGAGCACAGTCATACAGAAGGATGTGCTGAAAAGCAAAGACCTTTCCCTCCCCACACCCACGCCCTCTCCACAGTGAAATTCTCCCATGGCTAATTTCAGACTTGCATCTGATGTCACTAAGTCTGGGATCAAGAACAGATAAGCACAACTGGTTTCCAGGTTGGTATTGAACCAGTTCCAACAAGAACACATATTACAATAGAATATAGCTCCTACTTTAGTATGAGAACAATTCCAAAATTTACACAGTGGCTTAATCAAAACTCAAATGTCCTTCTTAAATTTATTGTTGAGCATGACCTATCTACAGTTTACTTTCATACTCATAGTATTATCACAAATATACAAACTATACCATAACATTTTACAAGTCACAGACCATTCTATAACCTCCTTATGCAGTCAAAATCTCCCACAGAACACAGCACCTTGGACATAATAAACATTCAACAGAAAATGTTAGACGAGAATGTAAATGATGTGAATGGTGAAGTATTGACACAGCTCTAGTCATTCAGTATTGACAATATGAGCACCATGATCTACCTTCCTGCCTCTGTGAAATAAAACAACAAGCTCATCTGTGTGTATGCTACCCGGCATTCTCAGGCTACAGCTGATGAATGGTTAACTTTCTGCAACCCAAGGTACATTCCACTCCAGCAATATCCCAGCCCTCTTGATCACTACTGGACTTATGCCACCTAACAGTGGCCTTCCAAAATTTCAGTAACTATTAAACAGAAGTTTCTGTCATGGTTATAGGCCTTTTCCTGTGGGCTGAGTGTCTCTTGTGGCTCTAGAGCACAGGGTTTTGAGTAGCCTAGTTCTCTTCTTCCTTGTGACATCATCTAGGATGGACACAGCCCATCTATAGAAGACAGGTTGTCTTTATGGCAAAGCAGAAGCAAAGTGACTATCACTTGCACAAAGATGCCTAAGGCTACTTTCTAGAATAGTCAATGTCACATCCACTCATTTGCTCTTAGTCAAACTAAGTCTCATGGGCCAAGTTTCTACAAAAGAAAGCATCAAACTCACAATGGTTCAGACGTACAATACTCTCATGGGACAAAGACAGACATCTGGAACAAAGATGTATTCTACAACACTGGTCAAAACAACTGAGTCTCCCAAATATGCTTTGAGGACTTAATTCATATTTATCTAGTACAGAAGGTTCTGGAAGCATAATAAATGCTCAGCAAAAGGCTAGCTTGTATTTGCTCTAACAATGAAGTTTCAGACAAACCCAGAGTAAGACTTGCTATTACTTCTTAAATATATTTCTTTGATTTTTCCTCGGAACATTAGACTATCATTGAATAGATTTACTGTAGACTGGAGGACTACACCCTAAGATTCACACTACAGCTGTGAATGAGGACTCAAAGACTGTACTTTTGCACATAAGAATATGGGTCTGTTTGTCAGAATTTACAAGTCTCCCCAGCTACCCAATCAGGACTTAATTTCAAAGATGCAGTAACATTGTTACCAGAGGGGAATGACAATAAAACCAGTCAAGAGGAGCTGCAGTAGAAGCCAGAAAGATCAGGGACTGCCAAAACTCTCCCCCATGGGACTTGATCTCCTCATGTTGGTTTGATGGCATTACATCTGCATATATGCCAAATTTTCTCTATCCACTGGGGGCTAGGCTCACATCAGTGCCAAGTTAGGAGGTAAGCCAACTAGAGCCTGGAGCCATTGACCCATCAGGAGAGCCAAAATGTCACTGAACCACATGAGAGAAGTGATACCAAACCTCCAATACTCTATTTCCTTTGTAACTTTTAATAATTGGCAAATGTAAAGTGCCCCTGCTCTTTTCAAAGTTAAGAGCTATAATTAAATTAAAAAGAGAACACCACTCACATAAGTCACCGAGGCTGCCTTTCTGTTGTGTATTTGAGCCACACGCCAAGTCGTGCTCCCCAGAGAGTCTATCTCAGAAGCAGCTGGAATTCTACTACCAGGTAGATCACAGTGTGGGGCTACTATAAGAATAAATTATTCTTTTTATTCTACAAGTGTATATGGTACCAAAAGCTGTTAGCATCAAAACTACTACTGCACATAATAAATGCCCATCTTAAATGAAACAGTAGTTAAATCACATACAGAATCCCTTGCTTTGAAATAAAAACAGCTTATAAATTCTCCTAGTGAATATTTGGCTTCAACTTGAACAAATATTTAAGGAATAGAAGTCTGAAGTACTACCTGGATGTTCATACATCTCGGTAAGACCTGGGTCACATTATGGAGGATTTTGCACACACAATCTCTCTACAGAAAGTTCTACCCTGCTCAGATTTCTCTAAGATTATTTTGGAAATTATGAGCAGAGTCTTGTGTGTGCTCCAAGCCTTCCACATGATATAAGCCATTTTATTCCTGCGTGCCCTGCTTGTCTACAGATCCAGTTCCCTGCGTCTGTTAAGACCCGAAATGGAAAATCTGCTGTTGGCTCCTTGCAGAAGCTCAAGCTTCCATACCTGCCAAGTTCTGATGAAAGAGCCAGCACTGCCAAGTCTTCGCCAGGCTGCCAGATACCCGTTATGAGGAGACTGACATTTGTGTAGAGGGCACCCATACCTGATGTCACAGTCCTATTATCTATACTGAATTCCCTGTCTTTTGTCTTAACAGAAGTCACTGACAGCACTGCTATGGCAGGAGGCTCCAGCATGTGTGCTGTAGCTCCCTCCCAGTCGTTCAACCCTTATTGTATTTAATTCATCTTCCATTGCTCTCCTCTCCTGTAATCCATGGTGAAGATCTGAAGGACTGGCTAGATGAGAACAGGGGATGGAATGTTTTACAGGCACTCGATATGACCACTGCATGTGTCTGCATGCTTCCACTGGGAAAAGGTTTGCCCAGCCTATTTAAACAAGAGCATGGGATTCTCATCCACATCAAAGGAGGGCCAATGAGGGTTTTGTGTAATGCCACAGCTGGGAACAGAGGTTCCATGAATGGATGCTTGGCATTGAGTCTGTTTCCTCCTTCTAGTGAGATGCTAAGCTAGATTGTGGAAAATTATTCCTTAGTAGAATGTGAAAAAAATCATTAGTATAAAATTTTTAGAGTAGAAAAATAAACATCTTTACAAAATGTGTAGAAGAATTGTCTCCTTTCTGAACTCTGTTATACAGAAAGTATCATAAGCACGTTTATGGGAGACAATGGACAAAGGAAATGCCTGATACAAATCTGCCTCGACTCCTCTCCCCAGCATTGCTGAGACGGTAAATCAGGAATATACAGCAAGTTAGTGCGTGGTCTCTACCAACGTGACATGTGGTAGCTTTGTTAGGGGAAAATAGGGGTTTCTCAGACAAAGGCAGAATTGGGTACCAGGGACATGTAATCAACAATTCCAAGGATAAAAGTATACACTAACTCAAGTCTAAAGAAACAGGTTTTTAATCAGCCAGTGTGAAAAAGAGTACCAAGTCCTTGATGGCTTCCCTGAGCTGCTGGCTTAGTCACTAAACTCCTACAGTATGGTAGAGCCTTCAAAGACATGCACTCCCTATAAAATATCTATGCATGAATTTCTACCACCTACAATGAGGATGATTAAACAAACTTTGCCCAATGGAAAATGATGGAAATGACTGTGTTCCATACAAACCCTAGAATTTAAGAATTGACGTGAACTCCCCCCATATCTATACTCATTGACTTTCTTACGGAGATTACAAAAATTATACAAAGAGCCCCATGCCCTCAACACTGAGTCTATATGTAAATAACAAAGCAATAAATAGTAATTTGAAAGCTTCTAATCCCTCATCAAACACCACAGATGAAGCCTGTGTAAGCCACTGAATTTTGGGGACTGCTCTTCTCAGCACTTGCATTTCCTCGGAAGATCTTGCCAGCTTCACTGTAATAATCTCACAGATTTCCCTGACTGTCCATCCTTAATATCCCATCCTTACTTTCTAATTCATCCCTTCGTTCTTCTCTTCTCTTTAGACTGGTTACAGTCTCAGTATCAGCATTACTCCCCTTAACAAGTACTTACTCATGAAGCTAAAGCCAAGGGAGGAGCACCAGGAGAGAGTCATCTAGGCACAGCAACAAAGAACACCTTCAGGGATCCTGGTCATCTCCAACCAAGCCCACAGTGAACTCAGTTTAATCTCACACCATGGCCTTTAATATATATTCAAAATACTACACATTGCTTCTGTGTTCAAAGAGCAATCACCATGGCCACTATTTGCCAAGCTGCATTTGACCGGTTTCCATGAGAAAGAGAGAGCCTCATACAAATCATATCTGTGTGGAACACTGCTAGGATCGATATGATTACAGTAAGTGAGGTCTGGTTGACACTGCATATGCTCCTGTATTTAGCAATGGGAAATGGAAATGTCCAACCTAAATGTCACGTACAAATTATACTGGGCAGATAGAAGTGATGAAAAGACATAATTATTATGGATGAAAAAAATGTCCTGTACTGCTGTTTCGCCATTTGAAAGACATCTGAAATATATTTATGAGATACATTAAAGAGCTTATTTTTCGAATGCCCAACTAACTCTAAATGGATCATTTCCAGTGTTCCCTAGGGTATATTTTTATAACAATATCAATTTATTATAAAGGTCAATATTTTTTTCACTCTTTTAAATTCTTTCAAGTGTTTTTTAAAAGACCATGTTCTGATGTATTTAAAATTCTAACAAACCACTACAAAATTACCAGGAAAGTCCCAAGTGATTAAAAATAACATAACATTTGATGCAACATGAATCTGGGTTGCAGTAAAATATCATTAACAAAAGGTCAGCACTGGAAAACAAATAACAAAGGGTAAAAAAAAAAATCAGGCATCCTGGAAATGCTCTGTGCTTATTCAGTTCACCCTTTAGAGGAGCACATCTGGAGCAGTTAAGCTAACACTTTCCTGCAGCTAAGACCATTTGGGCCTTCCCCATGCTTTCATGATGACCAACACACATTTCCTTTCATTTGTTCCTAAAAACATAGTGGTTCTCAAAGGACAAGGAAGCTTGACATGGTCTAGAACAACACCTTAGTTATTGATCCTAAAGACAAAGATTTGTTAAATGAGTAAGTGAATGCTTCCAAGGTCTTAAGACAAGAACAAAAGTAAAAATAAGAAAAAAAAATTGTTCATAGGGTAAATTGTTTGCAAGATACCAATAAACTTGGTGTTGAGATCCAGGTCTACTGAGGCTTTCCTTAAGGCCCTGATGTTTGGAGAAGGAACATAACTCCTTCTTAAAACCAGGAATATGCTTGGCAGAGTCAGTAATGGTCTAGGGCTGGAGTTTTTGGAGGTGATGCTGCTTTGGATCCTAAGAACTCAACTCTTCCCACTGTACATGCCTATGGCTATGATTCTCAAGACAGCTGCATGTTTGGCCTGCAATTCTCTTGTGATACCCTGTGTTCCCTTTATGTAACATTGCCTGATTAGCTTTTCACTGATTTCAGCCCAGAGTATTATAGTTTCTACTGACTTCATCTCATTCTTCCCCTGAAATAGTATATATGATGCTGTGCTTCTTAATAAACTTGTTTGCATGAGCCATAGCTTATGCAAGACCGCCCAATCAGAAATATTCTTTTTAAACTATAATTTATTTTTTCTTCTCTCATATAATACATCCTGACCCCCATTTTCACCTCCCTCTAGTGCTCCAAGTGCCCCCCCAACTTTTCCTCTTTCCTCAGATTCAACACTGCCCCCCCTTAGAAAAGAGCAAGCATCCCAGGATTACCACTCGAATAGGGCATAACAGGACGGAACAAGCACAAGCCCCTACATCGAGGCTGCACAAGACAACTCAGCAGGAGGAAAAGGGTCCCAAGGGCAGGAAAAAATGACCAGAGTCTGCCCACCTCACTTCAACTTGTAGGAACCCTACAATAACACAAACAGGACAACAATATGACACCTGTAAGAGGCCATATAGCCTCCATGTCTGCTGCTTGAGTCTCTGTGAACCACTATGAGTCCTGTTCAATTAACTCCATGGGGAGTTGTTCTCCTGGTGTCCTTGACTCCTCTGATCCCCACAATCCCTCCTCCCTCTTTTCCACAGGGTTCCCCAAGCTTTGCATGGTGTTTGTCCAGGGGCCTCTGCATCTGCTTTGATCCATTGCCAAAGGAAGCCTCTCTGAAGACAACTGCACTAGTTACTGATCTTTGAGCATAGCAGAATAACATTAGAAATCATCTCTGGGCTCACCAGTCTCCGGTTTCTGGGCCCTGCAGTGTCAGGAATGGGCTTCCTCCCTTGGCATGGGGTTCTATCCTTCTGTTGTCCCAACAATCCTGTAGGGAGGATAGGTTATGCATCGAAGATTTTGTGGCTGGAATGGTGTCATGGTCCCACCTCTGGAAGCCTTGCCTGGTTACAGGAGATGGCCTGCTCAGGCTCCCTGTCTCCCATTACTAGGGTCCTTGCTAGGGTCACCCTCAGATTTCAGGGAGTTTCTATTGCACTTAATCTCCAAATCACCCCCTAGATGCCCTACAATTCTGGTCATCTCTCCCTATGTTCTATCCCTCCATTCCTCTCCACCTATCCAGTCCCTCCTGTTCCCATTCCCATCCTCTGCCAGCCCTTCTGCAATGTCTGTTCTATTTTCCCTTCCCAGAGAGATCCACGTGTCCACACTGGGCCCCTAACTTCTTGCATAGTCTCTTTTGATCTGTGGATTGTAGAATAATTATCCTTTACTTAACAGATAATATCCACTATAAGTAAATGCATACTCTGTTTGTCTTTCTGGGTTGGAGTAACCTCAATCAGGATAATTTTTTTTCTAGGTCCATCCATTTATCTGCAGATTTCACTATGTCAATTTTAACAGCTGAGTAATATTCTATTGCATATATGTGCCAGATTTTCTCTTATCCATTCTTCAGTTGAGGGGCATCTAGGTTGTTTCCAATTACTGGCTATTATGAACAGAGCTGCTATGAACATAGCTGAGCAAGTGTCCTCATGGTAGGATGGAGCATCCTCTGGGATGTGCCCAGGAGTGGTATAATTGGATCTTGAGGTAGGTCGATTCCCAGTTTCCTGAAGAATCAACACAATAATTTCCACAGTGGCTGTACAAGTTTTGCACCCCCACCAGCAATGAAGAAGTGTTCCTCTTGTTCCAAATCCTCACCAGCATGAGCTGTCATTTGTGTCATTGATCTTAGCCATTCTGACAGGTGTAAGATGGAACTTGTTCTTATGTGCCATAGCTTGTTCAAGGCCTTTTGATCACATTCTTATCTTGTCTATTTTCTATCCTCTTTATACTTCCATCTCTTGGCTGCCTCCCACTTAGGACCCTGTCACTGCTGGTCCAAGTCAAACTGGTTTGATACTTCTGGCACTGAGTTTTCTGAGTAGGCCTGCTATTTTGTTATCAAGAACACATGAATGTAGTTTCCACCTCAAATGGTATCCTTAGCCCTCTTCCAAGAATGATTCAAGTACAAGTAAAAAAACATTTTATTAGGGGTAGGTGCCTGTGTACAGAGCTATGTCTGCAAGGAGCTTAGACAAGTATGACCTTTCTTCTTGTCAAGCTTTCTTTAAACCACACTCTGTAGATGGCTCTTCTTGAAGGCATCTTGCCAAAATTTCAATAGAAATTATCTTACCCCTCTGTGACTGGCTCACTCTCTGGTGGAAGGAGATTAGGATGAAGAGAATGCTAAAATGCTCATATATTTTGAAAACATATTCAGGTCTGCTTCTAGCCTGTATTAATGCACTCACTTAACTTACCAAAAATCTCTGTACATATCACAGTTTGGGGCTACCACCCCAGCTACTATCACAGTTCGCTTGTCTTAGACATGGCCTCCATGTGTATATTCTTCCCTAGAAGTGATATGTTGCTTTCAGATTAGTATTTATATTTACTCCTGGTGTCCATCCCTTCAGATAATAAAGTCTATTTCCACTTTGACATAATATGGTTCTATGTTACCTCTGGAAGTTTAGCATCACTATTGCTATTAACACAAACCAAAGATAGACTGAAAAGAAATGAAACAATTAAAGTATTATTTACCATATTGAGTTACATATTGCGTGCTGTTTCCTTCCTTCCCGCCCCCCTCTCTTTCCTTCCTAATGAGGATAAGATTTCTCAGCAAGTAACACACAAGCCACCAAGCCTGATGACCTGATCTTGACTCCTGGGACTCACACTGTAGAAAGAGATCATCAACTCCCACAAGTTGTTGTCTAACCTCTACACATGTGTGTGCACATGCACACACACACACACACACACACACACACACAAAATGCCATAAAAGGAGAAATACTAAGAAATAAAGAAAATTATCACTTTAGCATCAGTTCTGTAGGTTTTACAATGGATTACAGGATGATCTTGAGAGTGTAGTCACTTTAAAGAATAGGAAGCGATACACATTGTACTTTTATTATACATACAAGTCAGTCTTGACCATGATGAGAGATCAGTTTGTAGATGCACCTGACAAGCCTATCTCAGCAAAATGTCAATAGGAATTTTTTTTAACCTCTGCAGAGCGTTTTTCTATATAATTTCTGAATGGTTGCCACCTGGAGATCAATCAGTCAGAAAGATATTGAGAGCAATAGTTCAAGCACCAATGGCCAAGGAAAATTGTACAGAAAAAGCCTCTTGGGCATTTACACAGTTGAGATCATCTTTCCACCGGGAGAAAAGAAATGATTTGTGCAGAAATCTCCCAAGCCAACTTTATCCAGTTTTGGGTCAATGTGAAATACACCTAATCAATTAACTTCCCAAGGGGAAATAATTTGCAGCAAAATAGTATCATTTTTTCTCTGTTTCCACAAGCCAACAATGATTGTATTTCCCATTTGTCATCTAAAATCCTTAGTCAGTAAGATGGCTTGCCACTGAGCCTGCCAACATGAGTTTGATCCCAGAAACACACCTGGTGGATAAAGAGAACCAACTCCTGTAGACTGTACTTTGACCTAGACTCTCCCACTGTGGTAGACACGCACACACACACACACACACACACACACACACACACACACACTGTTTTCTTTAATGTAATAAAATCCACTCCCTTGCTGCCATAAGTAGAAAGTAGAGATATGGATGAAGTCAGTCCCAAACATCACCCTGGAGTGTTTGAAAACAGGAAGCTAGCCTGCTATGGATTCCAATCAGAACATAGACTCTAACCTAGAGACCACCAATGACCACCAGTGTCTCTATAGGCAAATTTCCCTAGCCCTTGGAATTGTCCTTTCAGACATCAGGCATGTGTCTCCCACACCTCCCTGACTAACTCCCAGAGCTGCACTAAGAACCAAAGTGGTGATCCTCAAGCATAAAAAACTTTAGCACAGTCCTGTGAAGGGCTGTCAAATCCCGCGCTTCTGATCCAGTGGGTCCTGGAGGAGGAGGAGAAGTTAGCCTTTCTGACTCATTCTCAGATGTTGCTGCTGTTGTATGCTGTGTGGAGAACATGGAAAACCACAGGATTCAAGGACAAGAGAGCTGTTGTATCACTTAAGACAAACTCCTCTCAGCAATTCAAGTCCTACCTAACCCCTCATCCTAATAAGTACCCATTCATCCTCAGTTAAATCCTGTCTTCAATGAATATGTGATTTACCATTGCATCTCAGAGTCTTGCATAGGGGTTGGAGTCAATGACAGGTAATCACTTTTTAAAAATCAGTAAAATGAAATATGTTCTGGAACATTTTTGAAATGGTGAGATATTGTACATGCACAGAGGACTTAAGTTAATTATGTAATAGTCTAAGTTACTGAACAGGGTATTATCAAAAACATAGTGAGCCATCTAGAACCAATAGGTCAACTATGCTATTCAATCATTTAAGAATTCAAGTGACTCCTGAGCTGTTGTTCTGTCTTCTAGGGTATTGCTCTCAACTATGTGATTACAAACCATTCATGACCACATTCTGGGCCCACTGGAGAAGAGGAATTCAACACAAGGAAGATGACCCAGGAATTAAATGTACAACAAAGACATCTGTGAACTCCACTTCAGGGCTTCAGGGGGAGCTGGGAAATATAGTCTCCATATGTCTATTCATGAATCTAACTAACATTCAAGCCCATTAGTAAAAAATGAAAAGAAAAGGATAAACAGAAGCAATTGTCAGAGGAGTTAATTTTGTAAGCCTATCTATATATGCCCCTCACATAAAACACTCTCAAACCTCCCTCCCCAGCATTTAAACCACAAAGGCTGATCTACTCTCCACCTTCAAGTCAAAGGCCAAGACCTCTGGTAACGCACCAAAAAACAAAACAAAACAAAACGATGAAAGAATTGCAGGAATGGAGCTGGGGAGATGGCTCAGCAGTTAAGAGCACTTCTTACCCCTGCAGAAAACATGGGTTCAGTTCCCAGCACCCATGTGCTAGTGTCTGTAACTCCAGTTCCAAGGGATCAGATGTCCTATTCGGGCTTCTGCAGACACCAGGCACACGTCATACACAGACACACATGCAGACAAAACACCCATATACATAAAATAAAAACAAATCTTTAAAAAAATAATCTCATGGAATAAATTTCATACTTAAGAAATTGAATGCATCATGCTCACATGGCACACTCCAAGTTCAATGAAGCTCTCTGAAAAGAAGTCTATAAAATACAGATTTTAGCTGGGGAAGAGGGTCATGGTCATTTAAAGAACTGCATTTTTACTGAATTCTTATTCTGAGAGATTTTGAAGAAGACTTAATCCCCTACAGGAGATTGAGTTCAACTGGATGTCTATGCCACATGTACGAATCAGCATAAGCAATGCTTGCTGTTTTGGCTCCCACTTGACTGTTTTCATTGCACTTAGCCAATACGCATTTGCTGAAGAGCACGAGCAACTGCAAGCCAGATGCTCAGACCAAAAAGGGTCAGACTTTGGAAATAATTTACCAACAACTGTATATACGAATGTATTATATGACTTGATAAGAATTACATAGATAAAACAATTTGTTGAGTTAAATTTACGTAACGTGAACAGCCTTTTGTTCTTACTTTATTTATAGAGTCTCACATAACCCAGTGCATGATAAAAATCTTATGAAATATCATTAAGTATAATGCTGCCTTTGGTAACCTGTTAGTTTTGAAAGCTAAAAATAAACAGAAACCACAGATTTTATTTTTTCTTTTGATGATATACAGAAAATGTGCACAAATACTATCTGCATATGTGCAAAAGTTTTACCACCTTAGTACTAGGCACCCATAAAATATACCCTGGCTGATTACGTAAGCCATTTTTTATACCTCTCAGTAAATCTCCAGTTGCTTTATTATTCCTAAAATTACACATTAAAATTCAAAAATATTAAGTTCCGATGAGTTTTGGCACTCAAATCTTGGGTGTTAGGATGTTTCTATTTACAATTAATAAACTTGGATATTGATAGGATATAAGATCTTGGTGGGATAAAAGAACAGCCTCACCTAATTAAACAGGTCTGGTATGTAGTGATCAATTTCTTATCTCTGTAACAAATATTTGAGAGAAGCAATTTTTTTCAAGACAAGGTTTCTCTGTTGTAACTCTGTCTGTCCTGGAACTCACTCTGTAGACTAGGTTGGCCTCGAACTCACAGAGATCCACCTGCCTCTGCCTCCCAAGTGCTAAGACTAAAGGCCTGCACCACCACCATCTGACCAGAAGCAATTTTAGAGGACAGAAACCAATTTTGGCTCCCAGTGTCAGAGGTTTCATACTGTGGTTAGCAGCCCCTTTGCTTTGACCTCGAAGTGAGACAGAATGTCAAGGCAGCAGGGGCCTGTGGTAGAGACCACTCACCTAACGGTGTCCAAGAAGCAGACAGAGAACATGCCGGCCCCAGCCAGCCTTCCTCAACTTCCTGTTTGATTCCTACCCAGGGTCCTCAGCCTACGAGATGCCGCCACCTTCACCCAGCGTATGTTTTTCTCCCCCTGGCCAATTCTCTCTGGAAGTGGCCGCACAGACACATCTGGAGGTGCACCTTACTCCTGTGCATGACTAAATCTAATCACATTTACAGGAAAGAGAAAACTTTCTCTCTTATATTTGTCTCTGGGGCCCAGGCCTGGTAACTTGGATTGTTGCTGCTAAGGAGTTCTGTCATCATGTCATGCTTCTAATTTTTAATTCCATTTTTCTTTGTAACTGAGGGCATTTAACAAAAACAAAGCTGTTTCCGAAGAATCTGATGCTTACGGATTGCCTGAAGTCATGATTCTCCCTTTGGATATGACAATTACTTCCATCACAACCAATTGAGAAATGAAATATAGAAGCTTTAAAATTGCTTCTAAATTAATGGCTTTTAAAAGTTTCCTGGGGAGTTGTCAGGCAAATCTAAACATTTTTATATTTCCAAATCAATTTCCAGCACTGAAAAATAGCAAAACTGAGGGGAAAGTGAAAGGAGCCACTGCAGATAAACCAAGTTTTGCTGTCGAGATATACTGCAAATTATTAAATTACGGAAAAGAACTGAAGGTTATATTTACGCTAATAGTCATGGAGGTTATGATATGTAGCTAGCACTTTTGCTTTCCAAATTGGAGCATATGACTTAGTTGGCAGCAAAGTCTCCTTAAAGCAAACTCATCTGGAACATTCTTCCATGTGAATCACTGTTGTCCGTATACCAAAGTCTCACCGTTAACTTAGTTAAAATTTATAATTTGCATACTAGGGCCTGACAAATCTCTTGTTTACTTCTCTACGTGTTGAACGTATGCTCCCTGTGCTCAGTTTCTCTACCTTATGATTGTAGGAGGCGAAGTCCTCTCTTTTGTAATGTATCTAAGTGTTCAAAGTAGGTGGTCTCCACTAGTTCTCGACTGGCATTATTGAAAGATCAGAATTGCCGAGCTATTTGCAATCTTATACTGAATGCACACGTATGAATTGTCTCTGAGCTCACATTACAGACATTATCTTGTCATGACTGTTACTACATCAACATGAAAGCAAGTGCGTAGCTTCAGAGTTTGCTATTGTAGTAAGTAATAGCCAACATGTTTATTGAAAGAGAGCCTGGGGATTTTAATGCCAAAAGACCCAGCTACGAACTAAGGCAAACAGATCAATCAATATGTTTCCAATTAAATGTTAATGCTGAAAAAAATTGTTAAGCAAATCCACCAGAGAATCTTGGTTTATCAAGATTAGATTGATGCATGCCCAACATCATGCATGTCTCCACCTCACAGGACAGGCTCTTCACAACAGCCAAAATGAGAAGACATGAAGTTAATAATAATTATCAAATGCAAAGATGAATGTGCAATTTTTATGGGTTAATAATTAGCAGGAACACATTTGAGAATGAGCTATAGTTAACCTGATTTAAACACTATATAATATACAAGTATAAAAACATCACAATGGTACTTTATTAATATTTATAATTTCATGTTTTTATGTTTTGGCTAAAAAAACCCATAAATTTAAAGAATAATGTTTATGGTGATAAATTTCCCAAAGATTAAAACAGAATTCTGAAAGAATGGCAGGTGTATAAAAGAATAAAAAGTAAGTAAAATTTCAGATTTGAGCTCCAACAAAAACCACGGCTGAGGAAGGACTTGGTGTCCTTAGTGCTCAGAACAGCACCTGGGACAGACTAGCGCCCCACGACCACAGACAGACCAGTACTGACCATTTCCATGACTGGGAAAACATGGCCCCTTAAACCGATAAGTCAGAATGACGTCCTATTTTCTTAAAAATGGAGCTCACAGCTCCATTGACGCCCGGGAGTGAAAATGTGAATGCTTTTGAGGGTAGCAATAGGTTTTCCTGTTTCTTTGTGTTGGTTTTCAGTTCTGTAAATTAGCAGACACAGTGACGGCTTCTCCTTCCACAGAATGTTTCTGTTGATCCTCCTCCCCGCTGCTCCTCCCTTCCCTTACCCAATAGCACCTTTCCATATCACAGGGGTACTATCATCTTTACTTTTCTTTTCTTTTCTTACTTTTTGCCCTGCTTAAGACTCTTTCTTTCCCTTTCATGGCTCCCTTTCTATTTCCATGACCTTCTCTCTCTCTCTCTGTCTCTCTCTCTTCCTCACACACACACACACACACACACACACACACACACACACACTGTAGAGGAATATTTAATCTTTTAATCCAGTAACATGGCTGCTCTGAGAAATGATCATATTCAAAGCCTGTGTGATACAGCTGGAATGCAGCACATACCTTTAAAAGGCAGTGGTGGCATATGTCTTTAATCCCAGCTCTAGGGATCTAAAAGGAAGCAATCAATTCAGAAATAGGTCATGGTTCTCAGTTCAGTTGCTCAGTTCATGGTTACAGAATAAGCACATGCCTTTAATCCTAAGTTTGAGACTGAATCAGAGTGAAGACTTGGCACAGTGATATCTGAGATCAATTAGAGTGAATAGCAGGCAAAGTGACAAATAAGAGGAAGTTTTAACAAAGTGAGTCAGAATGAGGACACACCCAACTCTCACAATATTAAAGTAGGCTCTCAGAGCAGAGAGTCCGGCAGTCAGAGGCTGTCTGAAACAGCCTTGGGTCAGAGACACAGAGGCAGTTCCGAAGGAGTCAGTATCAGACAGGAAGAGTGAATTTGGGCAAAGAGTCAGCTAACATCAAGAGTCAGTTTGAAGCAGAGCAGAGCTTCAGTCAGAGAAGTTGCTGGAGTTAGCCAGAGTCAGCAAAAGTCAGAATAGTTTGGTCAGAAACAGTCAGCTAGCTCAAAAGGTCAGATTGAACCAGCAGCTTGGAGAAGGATTTGAGCCAGAACAATGAGTAACTTTAATCAGCCAACCAGAAGAGTCAGTTGAGTTCAGTACAGCCCTGAGTTCAGAAGGAGCTAGTCAGAGCAGCTCAGTCAGCAGTAATTCTCAGAGGTTGAAATGTAATTATACAAAGGCTGAAGGTTTAAGATTAGATTGTATGGAGGCTGAAACCCTCCAGAACTGGAGATTAAATTAGCCAAAGAATAAACTGCTTTTGCCTTGAATCAATGGCTACACATGCGCATGTGCACGCGTATGAGGTAAGTCCAGTCTAAATATTTTCTCCAGGGGCCACCAGGTTAACGACAAAGTAGCTCTGCATTCGCTCCACTGTCAGAGAGGAAATTTTGCTTAAGTGCTCTAAATTCTGTCTGTTGACTGTCTCTTTAGAGTTATACAGCCAACAACCACTCATTGCTGTTCCAGATCATCCTGGCCTACTAAATCACAGGATGGACTCCATTATCGACAAGGCTAATTACCCAGGGAGAGACTAAAACCTCCAGGGACATCCACAAATAGTTCCTTCCCTGATCTCTGGTGGGCATCTCCCCAGAATCCTTTTTAAAGACTGCCTTCTGCGAATTAGCTATGTGTGCTTAAAAATACAGGAGAGGACACTCTGGTTCCATTCACTGTGACCTTAGGGGGCTCTTCTCAGTTAAGAGCCTTTATCTGTCCATATATTTTAAGCACCAGTGATCAATCAGATCTCCCACCCCAAAAGAGAAAGTCAGTCTCTTTTTCATGTGAACTGGTAACAGAACTTACATGATGACATTGGACATAATGATGACATTAGAGGCAGTTATGGGTGCTCTTAAGTGATATATTTTTATAGTCTCCTATCCAATGTGCTTTCAGCCAATTCTAAGCAGAAAGGAGGAAAAAGCTGATTACACATAGCCAGTAGTTCGAATCATTTAAGCTAAATTAATAGGGTCTATAAATAACTGTGTCCTTCCTCTAAAGAGAGAGAGAGAGAGATGGTGAGGTTAGTGAACAATTGGGAATGGTCTATTTTTCTCATCAGGCCAACTACAACATGAGTAAGGCTCAAATCAGTCTTCAGGGAACTGTACCAACCCGGCGCAGTGTGCCACATGCAGAACGGGTGCAGTGAAGACTTGCTAAGGAGATAGAGACAGTCCTTATGCCAGTATGAGTGTCAGATCTTCTTGCTGTAGCTACTGCATTTTGTTAACTTGCTCTCCTGTGATTTATTTCTTTGTCAGCCAATTAGATGTTAGGCTATGTGCTTGAAGTCACTGATTTTTCTAGTTTGGACACTTGGTAAACTTAAAGAGCATTTCTTACAGAATTTTTCTGGCAAATACACAAGATGTCCTTGAATCTGACACCATGGATTGAAAGAAGACTCATTATTTTATGTACTAAACAGAACAAAAATCTCTGCCCATTAAAGTATAATACAGTGTGTTCCTATCACTTGGAATTATATTATGTAAAAATTAAGAAGGCTCTATGCAATGCATTTAACACATTTCATTCATTTATTACTGTTCAACACACATTGAACAAAAATACGCATGGACTACATGGTTATGGATATTCTAGAAAATGTTCCAGTCTGATTCTCTTGAGCTCAGTCATTAAATGACTGTTTTATTCCATATGGTACAGTTGATGCAGTATTTATTTTTTTAAAGATCCACAAGAACAAATAAAGTCCTCTCGTATTGAGGGATAAGTAACCTCCAGTTGCTAGAACACCTAGCAACTGTTTTGTACCTAGAGGTTGAAAGAGTGTCACTTTCTCCCAAGTGGCTTCCAGACCTTCTGCAACTTGAGATGATGATGGTGATGCTGTTGCTGCTGTTATTACTACCTTTGTGGTACAGGTGACATCAGCTGTATCACAGTCATTGACCATCAACAGCTGGTCAAGGCTATTGATTGTAAACCACAACCTAACTCAGGGACACAACATTTTGTACCTACAGCCCATCAGATATCATTGTGAGCACTAAGCTATTTGATCCTGATTTTTTGTCTTAGTACCAAAGGTTTTCTGTTTCAAATTCTTGCCTTAACTAAGAATTCAGACTCAGAATTTTTCCTTCTCACTTTCTCGGTAGCTCCCTCGAATTACACATGGGCTATTCTCTAGAGTCCAGCGAATCTAGACACTCCAAATGTATCATTCAAAATTCAAAGAATACATTAATCAATCGGGTTCTTGACAGCTTAAGGAGAACTAGTTTTATTAGAGCTCTTTAAGGTGCCAATGCAGGAGCAAGATTGAGAGTGAAAATGAATGGCTGAGACAAATTTGGATCCCATTTGACTTTTGTTTTAGTCAATGTTCTATTGCTGTGAAGACACACCATGACCCGGTAGCACTTATAAAAGGAAGCATGTCATTTTGATCACATACCTGAGAGGAACAGCCTAAGGGAGGGAGGGTAGAGATTTGTTTGGCTCACAGTCTCAGAGGTCTCAGTTCCTCATCATGGGAAAGTATGGCAGAGTTCACAGTGGAATCACATGAATGAAGCTCTTCACAGAGAAAGAGGCAGAGATTATACCACAACCAGGGTCAGACTACAAACCTACAAAGGCCCACCCCTGTGATAGACACTCATCTGCTGTGTCCAGTCTCCCAAAAATCCCATAGTCTCCTAAAATAGCTCCCTTGGATGAGGCACAAGCATTCAAACATGAGTCTGTGGAGGAATTTTCCAATTTAAACCATAGCTGATCCTAGTCACTCTACTCCAGCATCACAAAGTCATGAGGTACCTCTGTGGTGTGTTACATGGAAGCAAAGTAAAAATAAATGCAATGCTCAACACTTGGCACAGAGGAAGGAGGTGGGAAACTTAGATAGCATGCCTGTAAACTCAGGTTTGTTTAGGAACCAATCGTCAGAGAGCAAAATTTACAGGATCTTCAACATAAGCATAAGCTTTGGTGCTCCTTCAGATTTGACACACATCCACCTTGCATGGAAAGCACGGATGGTTGCCCCATAACTACATGACAACTAACTTTTGTTCCAAATTCTTTTTGGTGTTTTAAGGGTAGAAAGACTGATATCACATGTGATCAAATATTTAATCTCTTCCACCACCCCATACTTACATTAACAAAACTTTTGTTAGGTCAAACCTTGCAGCAGAATGTGAGTTCTAGCTTAAAAATTATTTAAAACTGCATTTTTTTTCAGAATTTTCATGGTAAGCTCTCTACCAAATTAAAATTGCATCTAAATACTCCACTACAGGGCAGATGTGGCTGATAGTAATAGGAATTAAGGCTATTCCTCCAAACAGCTGAAAATTGCCCTGGTTTAACTCTGAAAGACTTTGATAGGTGTCCTTTTATTTGGCTGTTTCTTCAAGAAATGACCCAGCATTGAAAAATTAGGCATTTTGCTAATTCCTCACTCAGCCTAGAAACTAGGTTACTGTTTCCGAAACTCCCAGTCAGAAATACTTAAAGTTTCTGGAATTATTGTTACTTTGTTTTGTTTTTAAGAAATGCTTCTTTTTTTCCTGAGGAGTCTTACAAATCATCTATGCTATGCTGGATGCTGAACGATGATTAGACACAGTATAGGCGAGGCTGGCTTTGCTGTGAAGTGAGTCCCCTCTCACAGCAACAGCTAAGAGCTCATGATTTATCTGTCTGTTTTTGTCTGTTTTTCTACTGTTTGGTCACTTGATGCTAATTTGCTAAGGTCTGGGATAGTGTTGTTTTATAGTTTTTGGTCCAAGCCAAGCTCTTCTGCTTGCTGCCAGTTTGATTCATCCTTAGTAGATACAGAGACTATTCTTAGTCTGAGTGACCTCTTTGAACTCTTGGTAGCCTTTCACAGAATTACTTTTTCCTTGGGAGGGTCCTCTATGTTTTGTTTAGTTAGGATGAAGTCCCCTAAAATGAGTAATGGCCATTCAGTTGCTTCATTTGTTTTTGGTTAATATTATTTCAATACGATTATTTTAAAACCCAGAAGGACTAAGGAGATAGCTCAGTAGGTAAAATGCTTGCAGTGTAAACATGAGAACCTGAGTTCAATCCATTTCCATTGTAATCACATAAAAGGCAGTCGTGATAATCCCTGATAGTAATTCGCTCTTGGAGCAGGCAGAGACAAGTGGGTCTCTGGGACTCACTGGCCAGCAAGCCTGGCCTGCTTGTTAATTTCCAGGCCAGTGAAAGAACCTCAAAAAATGATGTTGACAGAATGTAGGGTTGACCTCTGGCCTCCATAAACACACACAGTCTCTGTTCTCTATTATTTATTTTCAATAATCGTGGATACAACAGCTAGAAGATGAGTTCTGTGACTGACTGAGACACTTAGAATTGTATGAGAACGGGATGGAACTCCAGAGTGGCCATCATTAGGCGTGTCCTCAATGATCCATACACACCTACAGAGGGTCAGCTTGGAGGAGACTTAGATATCAAATTACAAAGACCTTAAAACATGAAAGGTTGACTCTCTAAGTGAGCGGCCAGAATCCCAGTAAGGTGCGGGACGCCAGCTGTCAACTAGCAAGCCATTTTTGGCAGCGATAATGACGGATATATTTCCCAATCTGATGGCAAACTAGTAAATCAGCAAAGGTATGTTTACTTTTACCAAAAAGCCTACAAAATAGGCTTGAAATGTGTACCCACCTATCTGGGAAATATGTGGAGTCAAATTAAGAAGTCCTTAATGTGTTTTTTACCAAGAAGGGTTTTTTTCAGCAATCATACTATGCCTCTGACACTAAAGAGAAGGGCTGAAGAAGCTGCTACCATATCCTAGGGATTAATGGCCAACTGCTGTGTTCTGCAGTTCTGCTTATAGTCAAGAAATTAAACTCCTTTGACAAAAGGGAAGCCATTAAAAATGCTCCCAGAGTAAATACTCACACTGAGAACTCATATCTAAATCCTGCAAGGCTGGCTGAGTATTAATTTTATCCCATCCAACTACCTGCACTACTCCTTAAAGTAGGGCAGAGGGCATTTATTACTTTAGTTTATGTGCAAATTGTAATTCCAGCATGAAATCAAGTAAGGATATTTTAAGACTCAAAGTTACTGCTAACAAGATGATCTATTTTATGCCCCCAATATAAGCTAACGAATCATTGGGAATTTATTGTGGCAGAAAGACAGTGGCTGCTGGCAATTACAGTGATGAGCAGAAACCCTCACAAGTGGGTACTTTAAAGCAATTATTTTCCATTTGGTTCTGAAAAAAAACCCTGAGTACAACTAAGCTTTGATTACCTGGAATCCGAAAATATACATTCTCAGAGGGGTATTTGCAGTGATTATTTTAGCGGAAAAAAAGTAAACAGCTACTGTTTGTGAAAGCTCAGTTGTGAGCCTCTTCAAAGTTTAAAATACGAACTGTGTGAAAGACACAGCCCTGGCTTAATGGACTAGCCACAATTGCATTATGTTCCCAACTGCAAAGAACTGAGAATTCACTAGATACCTAAGGGTCAGAAAGCTGTTTGAGGTGCATCTTCTCTAGAACAAACCTCAACAAACCCAGAAGCGAATGGCACGTTTTTGTCAACAGACTCTCCAGTCCCAAGCCTCAACCTAGGTACAGGGAAAACGAGTAAGTCAAATAATGGCAGATACAGAAGGTTCTCCTGTACCAGCATCGATTCTCTTGGGGTAGGAGGCCAAAGAGCATCCAAAGAGGGAACAAGAGGGGAAAACAATTGATTTATTTTTTTCCAGCACATGAAGATTGGGGTCCCAGTCAAGGTTTCTTATGCCCTTTTCTGTCTAATTTCAACCTCTGGTGCATAGCAGGAGTCAAAAGGCTACGTTTTAAGAAGAGCCAGGAATACAGACCAAGTCCCAGTCAAAGACTACAAGAAAAAAAAAACCAAAAAACTTCAAATTTAAAATTTAACTCACAGCACCGGGTCTGAAAACGACAGGCACCAATACAGATACCTACCATCAAGTTTTCACTCTTTTAGGGTTTTTTTTTTCCTCCAAATGGGGAAAGCAATGAGAAAAACAAACATACAGAACATGATGTATTTTGGTGACTAGGATCACGCAACTAGAAATTTCCAAAGTAAGGATGGCCGTATTTACCAGAACCACTTACGTTGGGTGGGAGAACTACAGCTCAACAGAGCAGCATCTGACTGTATCAGCTGCGCAGGTACTTCACAGGAGCGGGCTACTTGCCAGCGTTCCCACAGCTAACACATTCTAGAAGCTGGCCAGTTGTCTTGTGTCTGTGTACTCCTTTCCCTTTCCTTCCTTCAGCTTCTCCTCTCTAGCCCTCCCCATGCCCTCTCACATTCCTTCGCTGTTACTGTCGCCAATACGTAGAGATGCATAAATGCCACCGGTAAATTCAATATGTGCCACTTAGACTCTTTGAAAAGTAATTGGATTTCTGCCTTTTTTTTTCTTTTTTGGATTGTTCTATTTATTTCTCTTTTCTGAAGATATTTATGACTACAGTGTGTTGAACGATACATTGTAGATTTGTATTGCTTTAGGATCTGGCATCATTTTAAGATTTTGTAAATATGTTTGTATCTGCGTCTTTTCACCTATTTTAAGACAATCAATAATAGATATTTTAAAGTGTCTTAAAGAAGCAATGCATAGACATATAAAAACTAAAAACAAAGAGTGTTAGAAAAATGGGACATATTTTTGGGTGGATTTTTTTTCTCCTTTTTTAATTGAAAATAAATCCTTCTCTCATACAATATATTCAGACCACAGTTTCCTCTCCCTTCACTTCTCCCAGCTCTCCCTACTTCCTCTCTCCCCTAGATCCATGCCTCCTCCATTTTCCTTCAGTAAATAGTGGACCTCTGAATGATAGCAGCCAGAGACGACACAAGACACAATATGGCAAGGCACAAACCCTCATATCAAGGCTGGATTAAAAACCCACTAGAAATAAAAGGGTCCCAAGAGTATGCAAAAGAGTCAGGGACAACCCCACTCATATTGTTAGGAATCCCACAAGAACAGCAAGCTGGGACATTGTTATCTAAAGTTTCTCCAGTAACAGGACTGAAGTGAGTTTTCTCCTACCAGGGACAATGGCCCCAACTGTGCTCAACACTTGAACTCTGTATTTAGAGAGACTAGTGGGCTGGAAGCTACTGGAGGCTTTGAGGGAAGAACAAATGAGACTTGGCTATGCAAGGATTGGTTCGCATTCTCAAAATCTATAGAGAATGACATGCACCCATCCCTTAATTAGCCTTCACTGCTCGCATTCACAAGGCACCAAGACTCACCCTTCTGGTGGGATGTTTTTAATTCATAATCCATCTAGCAAATTTCACAACTCTTGATATTACACTTAGGCTCAGAGGCTTTAAAACTCATGCATTTCAAAAGTTATCTGCTTTCTGTGAAGCAAGAGTCAAACACAGAGATCTACAAATCCTTCCTTACACTGTTACAGGAAAATTAATATGAAAATCCATCTTCCACTGACCTCCCTGACTTTAAAATCACATATTAAAAGACTTTCTCATTCTAACATTTAGAGATTTTCTCCAGCATTCTTGCTTAACATGGTGAGGGGTTTCAGGTTCCTATTTCTTTACCTATCTACTCTCCCTCTACTTCTTAATGTCTTCATCTGTACGCTGACACCATATTGATTGGTTTGCTAATATTTACATTCTGTTCTACAACCAGAGATGCACAGACTTTCAGTAACATACAGTGTCATTCTCAAACACTCAGAAACTTATCTCAACAATTCCTCCCAGTTCCTGAATAAAGAGATAAATGGGACATTTTTCTGTAAAGTTTTCACTTAGAGACAGCACTGATTAGTGAGTATTCTCAGGTTCTTAACACTTGATTCTGTATTTAGGTTCTGTATTTAGGGTGGGCTGACGTTTAACTCATACCTAGAAACTCTAAAGAAGAAGAGGTAAGGCTGGTGGGATCTTTGAGAGAGGACAAATGAGACTTGGCTATGCAGGGATTGGTCAGCTTTCAAAGCTTTGAAAATCAAACCCACAATGAAACCCACTTTATTCAAAAAAGTAAGAAGAGGAGTTGGCATGAAAAGATTTTGAAATCAACTTGGCATTAAGTAATGTCTAATACTGTTCTCAGTCAGAGTCTACAGAAAATGAACTTTATCATGTGACCAGACTTGTTGAGTGTCACTAGTAAATATGTGACCACTTAGTTGACTGGAAGCAAAGGGCACCCTGGTAATAAAATGATAAGCAGATATGCCATTTTCCTTTTATGATTCTCTTTTTATGGAATTATTATCCGCTGGCATCCAGAACAGCCCTTTTCTATCCTGTCCATAACAGTTTGCTTGTACTATCTGTTTTGAAGAATGGATTTAAGGTGCCTTAAAACAAGTCTCTAGAAAAAATAACTTAACAAAGATATGCAGATATATATATATATATATATATATATTCCTCTGTATATATACGCACATATATGTAAGATATATAAATTTAAATATGAGATATATAGGAGAAAGCAAAATGCAAGATATGAAGCTTGACACAACTATGATAAGAGCCTAGCCATTTTTTTCTATCTTCCCAGAGGCAAAAATTCCAATATTTTGAATACTTCAAGTTATCTGAAGAAAGTAAAGCAATTGTGAGGGCAAAAAGAAACAGATACAGCAAACCAGGAAGAGGGATAAAAAGTCTAAATATACTTGTCAAACAAGATCTTGCACAAGGAAAGAACAATACACAGTTGACCAAAACTGTCTACCAAGTGCAAACAAAACCAAAGACACAGCATTTAAATTCAATCCAGTAAAAATGATTGTTCAGAGGAGGCGTTGGCGTGAAAGAATTATGTAACTGTTCTCCACTCAAGGACAGAGGTGAAGACTTCTCAGAAGAATGAGTGGGAACCTTGTGTCTTAAACAATCTTACTTCAGTATCAAGGCTTTAACAAAGTGTTGGTTGAAAGACAGTTTGAGGTTAAATAGTTTACAAAGAGTCTAAGAAATCAGCATTATTCTTTATAAGAAATTCTTATGTTCAACACCACATCCACATCCACATCCGTGCAGACCAAGGACCACGCCTTGAGAGCAGCAGCCCAGGCAGGAAGCATGCATCTTATTCACAAATGGAACTTCCACCACCTCCTCTCTGTCTCCAAAACACTATTGATTTCTTTCTAAGTTTTAAGTCAATAAAGTTACATTAGCCAGACAACTAGACATATGTTTCTAAAGGTATCCAATGAAAACGCTCATCAGTTAAAGTCCCTCAAAGTAAAAAGCCTTCTTCCCATAAGCAAGTTAATGTCTCCTCCAACTTTGACAACATAAATTATAAATCTGTTTCAAGGGTTCTGTTCATTCTCTATATTGAAAAAAAAATCTCCTTGGTATTCACAATTTCAAAGCTTTGAAAACTCAAACCCTCAATGTAGCCCACTTTATTTAAAAAATGCAAGAAGTTCATTTGCTTTAGAAGTGCTGTGATCATGCTAACATATTTCAAAAATCAATTAAACTTAATCTAAACATCTCAAGAGTAAAGGAAGTTTGCTCTTTTTTTTCATCTGAACTACAGAATCAAAACTGTTAGTCAGTGCACTCTCATGCTGTGCTGGGAATGTGTTATGTCCAAGCCAACTGCTTAAATGTCATACAGACAAGTCAAATCTAGTGTATAGTTTAAAGGAGTAAATGTTTGAAAGTCTAATACCCCCAGATTAATGGCTGGCTGTACTTATATACAATGGTATTATTATACCAAGGGAGATACTAGCCAGATGACTTAGAAAATAACACAGACAACCTGCTGGAGAGTTTCTTGGATGCAAATGGAATGTATAACCTATTCTCCTGACTTAAAAAAAAAAATTAATCCAACTTTTAAAAAGAAGTTTACATAATATTCTGAAAGGGGGTCATTGTCATGTTTTCACAGCAGAATAAGAATTAGACAAATCCAAAATTGTTTACTAACTTGAACATGTTCCCAGCTGCCCAAGTAACCCCAACAGGTTCAGAAAGGTAAAAATGCTTGCTCACCTAAGACAGCCACCCTAACGAAGGGATAACAGTTGGCCCAATTAAATCTGTCAAGCATTTTATTCTACTGTGGTCAAAATCCTATTCTCAGCAGAGCACACACACACACACACACACACACACACATGCACATGCACACACGCCAGTACATCTGTGTTCTCTGGTCATCTCTGCTTTGCCTGACTAAAATAACTGAGTGACCTTTTCCAGGCCTAGCTTCCACTTAATTTCCTAGCAGCTTCCAAGTCCCTGTTGGACATAATGTGCAGTAGGGAAGAATCAAAATTATTTATATGACACATTTGTGGACCAAATAAAATCTTCAGTGAGTAGCTGAAAACTTCAGGAATGCCACTATAGAAAACAAAATACAGAGGTATGTGTGGGGGGAAAATTAATTAAATACAGAAGATTTACCACAGACCTACTTTGTTTATCTTTGTTTAATAAAAATATTACAAAAATATTATAATCTAGGATTATAAATCATCGTTCATTCTACCCCCAATAAACATTATAATATGAATTTATTGATTTTTGTAGACTTTAATATGTCACAGATATCCTTACAATATAGATGGAGAAAGGCAAAAATATATGAGAAAGGATTATAAAATAGTATACAAGCATGCAAAAAAAGAATATGCTATAAAATATATTTCAGGCCATTAATTAAGGAACAACCGAGGGCTGAAGTTCACTAAGGGTGGCTTCCTAAGGAAGCGGTTTTCTGGGCCGTGGGAAACAGTTACTCTGAAACAGCTCATAATAAATTGATGAGGACACCAGGAAAGCTGGAGCAGGTAGGATATGAGTCTGTAAGATGCTGCGTCTGCAAGAACGAAGATGGTTTTCTGCATATTGCAAGAATATGTAAGAGGAAAAGGAACACATTTTCCAGAGCACTTGTGGCCACAAAAGCTCTGAACTACAAACGAAATGGTCTGGACAGTGTGCTGGTCCTCTCAGGCTCACAACTATAAATAGTTATGTGTCTCGGTCTCCTTAGTTAGAAACTGACACAACAGGTAACTATGCGTGACCTCCCACCTCCCTTTGTGTAATAGTCCAGTGATATGATGTTTCTGAACAGAAAAAGTGTAAACATAAAATGTAAAGCACTCCTTGTGAGCAAGGGTTTTATATATTGTGAGCGTACGCTGACCAGTGTCTCCAACACGGTCATCAGTTCTAGAGTCTCCATGCATTACCCTGGCTGAGCAGCACGTAATCCTGTCTGTCTTGGTTTCTTTGCCTTGTTGCTAGGATAAAATACCTTGACAAAAACAACTTAAAGAACAAAGGGTTTACTTTTAGCTCTCAGTTCAAGGTACAGTTCATTATGGCAGAGAGGAAAGGCAGCAGGACATGGGAACAACAGTCCATCACCACAGTCAGAAGAGAGCATTGAATACATACATGTCAAGTTCAACTTGCTGTCTCCAATTACTATAGTCCAGGATTCCCTGCCCAGAAAATGGTCCTGCACACGCGTAAGACGAGTCATCCCACATCAATTAGGATACTCAAGATAATTAATCCCTTATAGGCACGTCCAGAGTCTGGTCTCCCAGGTTATTCCAGATTCTGTCAAGTTGACGATAGTAACCATTCAAACCATCACCACGGCCATTTGGTGGACCTCAAATAAATATTTAAAACTTAGATCTAACTTTTATAAAGATTTATTTTGTCTTTAATTGTGTGTATTGGGGGAGGATATGTATATTTGCGAGAGCAAGGACCCTTGCTGCCCAGAAAAAGAATTGAGACTCCGTAAGCCAGGGTTATGGGAATTGAACTTGAGTTCTCTGTGAGAATAGTAAGCACTCTTAACTACTGATCCATCTCCCTATATCAAGCTCTAACTTCTCATAAATACTGGGAGCTATCATTCTCATGGTGCAGGAATAAATTTCTAAAATTTTAATTTTCCCTTGAAAAGTAAATTTTCTTTTACCTGCAATAAATGCTGTCTAGTGTTCACTCAAAGTAACATGATCACTTTGTTCATTTCAGTAAAATGTTGACCAGATATTGAAGTCTGAAAAAACAGTCACGTAAAATAGTCAAGTAAAAATGTGTATTCCTCGAGTAAAAGTTTGGCTGGCTCAGCTTGCCATTCATTTGCGCAGTCATGGTGACAAAACTGAACCGTCTCGTGTAACATGATTTAAATGAAACTTGTTTTGTGTTTCTGGTATTGAATGACAACAAACAGTATTATAGCCACTAGCTCAATTTGTTGCCATTGGCAAGAGGCAAGTCCTTTGTCAACCATTCATTTTGCATTATTATTAAAAAGGTCTGCATAGTGACAAAGGCAAATGCCATTTTATGATCCTTATTAAAGTCATTTCTACCTCGTACACCCCTGACAGGGTCTCCGATTCCCCAGGACTCCATGCTCTCCACAGGAACCGTCACTTCTCTGGTATATCCTCAACTGTTCAGTGCCAAATGTCCTTTACCAGGCCCTTGTCTTTAGTGTAAGTCACGGTAAAGGTCAGGTCTCCAAAACACTGAATGTTTAATTCCTTCATACCACAGCTAAGCTGTCATTTCTTAACATCTAATTCTAGGTTTGCTTTATTTTTCCAAGTTGAGAAAACTTTGTGATTTTCCAAAAATGAGTCACGAGACGCTATATGATGAAAAGACATTTGAGCCATTTCCCCCAGGTTCTAAAGGGAAGGCTTTCTACGAGTCTCGTGAATATGATTTTGTGTTTTTGTCAAACTCCTTCTGGACTCAGGCGGCATGCGCAGAAGCAGACGATCTCCGGCACCAAACTGTCTCAGCGAGTAAACACCTATCTTTAAAGGAACAAATGCGCTATTGGAAGAGAGGAACGCATAAGAGCGTGTCGTGGAGTCTTCTTGATAATCACGGGGTTCCTGGAGAACTGGCAAATTTATGAGGCATCTTTTACAAAAACCCAACGGCGTGTAAGTATTTCAACTTACTCACATCCTCAGCAGGAGCTACACAGAAGGAAGACTATGAGTTGAAAGCTGATGATGAACGTGTGTGACTACCAGCAGACCTTGTCAAGCGTCTACTTTATAGCAATCTGGCCGTGCTCTTTTATGTGAAATAAAAAGCTGCTTCATACAACCATGAGCTTGGAATTGTCCTTTCTTTCTCTTAGATTTTCTATGGCGAGATTTAGACCCTTTACTTTTGTGATTTCCAAAACTGACTTCGTCCTTTCACTTGTTATCTATAGCACATTGGTCCTTAAGTGAATGTGCACAGGAAGCCTGGGATAGCAGGAGTATTTAAAGACAATGGTGAGAAACAGGAGATAGATGATAGATAGACAGACAGACAGATAGATAGACAGATAGACAGACAGACAGACAGACAGATAGATAGATAGACAGACAGACATGATAGATAGATAGATAGATAGATAGATAGATAATTTATACATAAGTTATAATATATTATAATATATATTACATATAAGTGTGTGTGTGTGTGTGTGTGTGTGTGTGTGTGTATTTTTTGTTCCTTTCTAATGAGAGACAGAAAGGGAGTGGATCTAGATGAGAGAGGAAATGAGAGGAGTAAAAGAAGAAGAAACCATAATCAGGATATATTATGTGACAAAAGGATCTATTTTCAACAAAAGGAAAAAGAGAAATTGAAAAAAGGTGATCTTCTCCACCCCAAAAAATATGACTATTGTGGACATGGTTTCCCTTACCTCTTCACATACACATAAATGATAATCTTAAAAGCAGAAACTAATCTTCCATTCCAAGTATAACCCAAACCTAAGAGAACCTGCCCGACAGTAGCAGGGAGCAAGTCAAATAAGTCCTTGTCATATCTTTCTCCCAAACACCCTCTGGATTGAAATCTCTCTTACAGCTAAAGAATTCTACATGCTTGAATAGGACTTCTAGAAATGTAATATCCTCATTCATTTTGTTTTATTTTGATTTCTCTAGCCTAGGCTGGCTTCAAATTCCCTATGTAGCTGAGGATAACCTTGAACTTCTGATCCTCTACCTCCACATTCTGAGAGTTGGCGTGGCATACAGGTATATACCACCATGCTTGTTTTTATGAGGTACTGGGATAAAGCCAACAGATTTATTCACATTGGGCATGCATGTTGGTAAACTGTGCTACACTCCCAGACCCAATACCCTTGTTAAGAATACTGTATTCACTTTGACTATGCACAGTCCAGTAACTTTAATACACAAGAAAAGCTGTCAATGGTTACGACCCTGCTACTCCTGCCAAAGTTAAGACATCTCTTTATTCATATTTTACCAAAGCCAGGGCCAGCTTGTCTATGGAAAGAAGTTAAAAAACAGAAGAAAAAGGAGGCTTGTGTTTGCTTAAGAGAAGCAGGACAAGAACTAAATGTAACTGGATGTCTTGCTCCATAATTAACAACCTCAATGCTGCAAGATGATGTTTTTGAGCCCCACTCCACTTGCCTTGAGCTCCACAGTCACCATGACTCCTTGAGGAGTGGGGCGATGTGTCTTCCTCCTTTCTTCTCCTGGGGCAGGGCCATATATAGGTCTGGGAAGCAGACTCCCTCTTCCAGATAATCCACACTGGCAATCATGCAATCATGGTCTGTTCCAGTTTGTGACCCCGGACTCAGCACACTACTCTCTCTGGATTAATTACATTTCTGTGCGTATTCAAATCCTATCATCCTTTTTGGGGGCCAGCTTTAACCCACAGAGTCTCAATCTGACTTATATCAGGATACTCTCTTGTGGTGTCCATCTCGAAACTTCCCAGAACTTGTGCATACTGCTTCCAGAGCACGGAAATCATTCGGCATAATAATCACCAAGTCACATCCTTTTATTTTTCTGCCTAAGTTCTAAATTCTTTGAGGCCAGAGACCAATGCGTTGTTGAATTATCCTCTTATATCACGACCCCTCCAGAGGACAGCAAATAGGAGGCAGTTGGAGAAGACTGGTTAATAAACGTCAATAAATACTTGATTAATGCAAATGTCAGAACACTGGATTGGCATCAGCACTGGGTTATGTTATATGGTAGAAGAAACTGAAATGTAAAATAGGAGTTTTCATTTATTTCTTGCAAAGAGAGATAAACCAGAAAAGGAGAAATTAGTGAAAAGGCCAACGAAATTGTATGCGTGCAAAATACTACAGGCTTCAGGAAGGCGAGTGCAATGCAGAAGTGTGCAGTGCGAGCGAGGTGGAGAGGAAGATCACAAAGGACTTTGCTTCCTAATGTGATCATAAAAGAGACAGAAAGCTACACTTTTGAAGCTTTTATTTTTGAGATTGTAACTACATCATTTCTCCCTTCCTTTCCTCCCTCCAAAGCATCCCATATACCCCCTCCCCACTGTCTTCCATATTCATGGCCTCTTATTTCACTAATTGCTATCACATGAATATATGTGTATTATATACATAGACGTTCCTAAATATAACCAGTTCAGTCAGTAGAATGTTACTTGTGTGTTTCTAAGACAATAAAAATAACGTGGCAAATGATCCTGAATTGGGTTTTGTTAGTAGAAAAGACATAAACATCTAAGAACTTGACTTGAAATCTAGTTGCTCATTTATAAGCCATACAGTACGGTAGAAATATCTTAGACTGCCCAAGCTTGTTTTTAATTAAGAAAATATGATAAAATGTAAATGTTATAACTAGACATCATACAGTCTAGTAGAATAGCTATTATATACGTAACCTCTAGAAGAGCCTGATACACTGTGAGTTATGTTTATTTGTCCACTCATTTTTTTGTTATATTCTTTTTTATATAAAGATTTTGTTTGAAACGTCTTTGATGTCTGCATGATTTTGAGCTAGGACTAGAGTCGATAAAGATAACTGTTATGATCATCTGCTTTTATCACATTGAGAAAAGAGGAGTCTCCTTCAGAAATACTCAATATCATATTGTACAAATGCAAAGCAAGAACCTTTTTGAATTTATGGACAGCAATACGGATCCAATCCGTTATTAAGTCTTTCATCTTCTCTTTCACAATGCGTGTGCTGCAAACTGAACTACGGATCATTCATGGAGGTGAAGACCCAGGCTACTTCAGGGATACAGCAGAGGTGTAGCTGCTGACACTAACGAGGAAGGGAAATGTAGCATTTATTTTAAAAAAATGATTTGTTGACTTGTTCCTCTTGAGTTGAAAGTAACTCAAGAAACTCAGTGTAGGGTTGCAGGCCTCATTAACTTAAAATCTTTCATTGAATTCCTATGGATTCTACCTCTTACAAGCCATGTACAATTGATCTCTAAGGTACACATAGCTAATAGCCATGGCTACATACCACACACCTCGCCATCCCACCGTTTCCTTCTCTCATCTTTCTCCACCAACCGATCTTCTTTTGCCTAGTCATTTAGATTTCCACACCCGCCAAAATAACAGCTCATCTACTTTCAGGTCATTAATCATCTGGAAAGTACAAATGTATGTACGTCTTCATATATATTCTGATCTATGAGTGTATGCTCAGATTAGGGCCATAAGTCATTGCTTTGTATCAGTTAGTAACCTGGAAATGGGCTCCTTTACTTGACCATAATTTGAACTGCTGCCTTTCTGACATATTCCACTATTTCTGTGATAAAATCTATACAAATATCTATTTCCCACTGGATTATGAAGAGATTTCTTTTGTATACCCAGGAATATGTATAGAACAATTTTTGCCTGCATTTTTTTCACCAAATATGTTTCTCACAGTCAACAATTAAACTTTTAAAATAATCACATTTATTTATTTGTCTGTTCATCTATTATTTGTTTGTTTGTTTGTTGTTTGTTTATGGTAAGAGACACACCAGTGTACGTGTATGGAAGCCAGAGGACAGCCTGTGGGAGTTGGTTCTCATCTTCTACATGCGGGTCCTGGAGACTGAACGTAGGTCACCAGGCTTGACACCCAAATACCTTTATCCACTGAGAAAGGAGCTTCTAGCAATTCAACTTTTGGAGAAAGACATATCCTTCCTAGAGTATTGCATATTCAGCTAGATGACTTGTATAACCATGTTTGTTTGTCCTAGAAATAAGTATGAGTTTGGAAATCAAAATCCTATATACCACATGGACTATAAGCAATCAAGAATTGCCACCAATCTCAAGAAATAAAGATAAGTAACTCCCCCAGACCTGACTCAAAAGAGTTTATTATTTGAAGTATATCACACTTAGAAGACTCTCACTTGTGAAACTCAAGTACCAAGGTCTGGGGAAGGAAAAGAAGTTGTAAACAATTCAGAAGATTACACCCACTAAAATTATTTAAACTGTAATTCAAGTTAAAAGTAGTTTTCATGAATTGGCCACTGGTCACTTCCTATTTAAGATGGGTTCTGTGCAACACAGCATGTACGATATATAAGCATTCCCCCATTATAATGTCGATCTAAAAGAAAAGACAGAACAATAATTTCATTTACCATGTAAAACTCAGTAAGAAGCATATGAGTATCTTTAGAAAGTGTCGAAGATTTCATCCCTTTGGGACATTTAGATGTTATTTAAAAACATTCCATCACTCTAGAATTTGAGATGCAAGATGGGAAGCCTGAAACCTCCTGTATGCTTATATTTATCTGGCTTCTCTTAAATCACCTTCAAATCTCATTGCACTTTAAAATCTCTTCCAACGTGATTATACAAAATTGAAGCTAACTACAATTCTTCAGACTAAAGAGATGAAGTTTACCATGATGAATATTCCTGTGAGAAATTTCAAATGCTCTAAATCTAATCCAATCCCTAAATTGACATGAGCTGTAAGAAAGGTATGATCCATGGAGATAAATTAACACATAAGATTCTGTATTTGGGAGTATTCCTTACTGTGTCTCCAAAAATATGAAACACATGAAATTAAAGGAACAGTTAGGTTGAAAATAATGACAAGAAGTTTTATTGGCACCAAATCTATCATTAAAAAAATGTCCCCTCCCCCAAGAACTGGGAATCTAAACCAAGGAGACACTGTTAGCATGGAAAAGAACTGAGTACAGCATGTCTCTGATGCACAGTAATTTCTCCCCAGTATCTACAGGGCCAACAAGTGGATGAGATCCTGTTCTTTAGAGAGATCATAAAGGCTAAAACAAACCCAGAGAAATCTAGAAAGTGTTGAGAATGAGTGTGGTTTGCTATAAAGAAAACACATTTAGAACGGCAATGATAAGTCCCTGTAATACTGTATTCCTGTTTTATTTAAGTAAAAAATACTGAATTTACCTGCATTTTAAAAAGGCATACAGAATCCTACAACTCAAAGTTAATCATTGTTTATACAAATTCATCTTTCTTGGGCCACACTGAACATATTTTTTTTAATCAAAAGTTTTCTGTTTAACCACTGTTAATATATTTATTTATAAATAAATATATTTGAACATACACTCACATAAATATATATGAACACACACACATATATGCAGTCTTCCTCATTAGCTACATAATATTATTTTCATGGATCTACTATCATTCGCTTTGCATTTCAGATAGCTCGGTTACTGCCAGTGGTTATACCACTGAAAACAAACATTAAACTACAGGCAATGTTATGCTTCCAGACATTTCTATTATTAGGAGAATATCTAATATCTAATTTCTGATTGATCAGGGGTATGTGCTCCATTAAACTTTACCCTATTGTTAAGTTGCCAAACCAAACTATTAAAGCACCCACATACTACCCATGATGCCTTCATGTCATTGCTAATACCCATATGTCAATGAGATTTCATGACTGTAACAGATGCCTGAGGTGATAAATTTAACAATAATGGTAAATTTTTACTTGGACTCGTGGTTTTGTAGGTTTTATGTTCACTTCCCACACTCTGACACATCATGGCAGAAACACATGGTAGAGGAGGCCTATTCCTCTTATCTCAGTCAGAAAATGAAAAGAAAAGCATGAAGTGACCAGAAACACAATGTCCCCTTCAAGGGCATCCTCATGGGGACAGAACTTCCCTGCACCAGGCTCTACTTTTTAAAGTTTCCTCACTGCAACCCCCACAGTGTTGGAGGTTGGGGATCAAGATTTCAACGCAAGGGCCCTTAGGAGAGACCCAAACAAACCAGTCAAAAAAGCATTAGCATTCTATTATTCTTTGCCAACTGATAGACAAAAGTACTATCTTGTTTGAAGATTTTGTCTCTGATTATCAGCAAGAATACATATATATATATATATATATATATATATATATATAATTTCTCCCACTTATCTTGTTTTCTTTTAATTTTCTATTCAACACTTTTACCAGAAGACTTTGATTGCTTCCTATCCAACACGATATTCATTCACTTCTCTCTCCCTTCCTCCTTCCCCTCTTTCTCTCTGACTCTATATAACTGTGTCTCTGTCTCTCTGAATTTCTCTCTCTCTCTTCCTCTCTCTCTCTCTGTTCACCTTCTCTCTCTTTCTCTGTCTCTCTGATTAATGTCTCTCTCATTTAACTTTGGAGGTTTACCTTAGGAGTCGCGCTTAGAAAAACTGCAGAATCTTATTCAGAGAAAACCAACAAGAAAGAATTTCAAACTAAAAAATGGCAAACTTCTTAGAAGGGGGCTGTGTAAGAGTGCACTAGGTTATTTCCAGTTGACGTTTTGTTGAAGAAGTCTATATTTATGTATATAATAAATAATTATGTATATAAAATTATTAAGAGTGAGGTATGAATGTAATTAGGAGAAGCAACAGAAGAATCAAGAACAGAACAAGAAAGGGAGACACACTACAGGACTGGAGTTGAGAGAACTTTCACTTTTTTTTTCAATGACTTTTAAAATATGTTTATAAAATATATTAGGAGAAATCATAAAATTTCGTGATGAAGAAACAGAAAAGAGGGATATAATGGCTCCTCTCTTCAAAGAACTCATGATTTTGTGAAATTAACAGGAGAAGTCTCCTTGTAGGTCTTGCTTTTTACGTGGTGACAGAAACATCTTTATCATTTCTGGCTACATCACGTTTATCAACGATCCAGGGAACTCTCCCATCCAAATGCCACTCCTTAGCACGCCACTGGTGTTTCGCTAACCATCTTACAGATCCTTAATGCAGAGCAGAAAGGAAGCCAGAACCAGAAGTAGTTGATTGCTCGATCTGACAGCATCGCGATGTCACCGAGTATCCTGTTGACACGGGTCTCCTGCCTGAGGTCGCCCTAACTCATTTCACTGCCGCTTGTTGGAACTAGAGAAATTACAGGAGGAAAATCACTCTAGGCTGTACTTCCCTCTTCTTTTTCTGGAATATTGTCTTAATTACAGAGATGATAAAAGCTCTTTACCATCCACCCCTGAGTACTGCCTGCCCTAGAGGAAGTCTGTGAGAATGTGCGGGAATTCATGAACAGGGCTGGAAATGATTCTAACAAGGAGGGGAGGGAACTGCTGTGACCATAACCTGGACTTTATGTCTAGAGGATTCTCAGAAATCTCTGGACCAGAGAACATTCTAGAAAAGATTGGTGTCCTGATTGACAGTGTTGAAAGAGGGTCTCACCTTCCCATCTCCTTCTCTAGAAACTGGACAGCTAGACAGTCTCTCAGCTCCACATTAGAACCTGGAAGCCTAAGAGACTACAGCAGAAGGGTGATTTATCTATGAAAGCCGCTCCCCCAACTGTCAATTTTTTTTTACAGTAGGACAAATCCTAGTCCTACCAGTCTCCTGTGCAATATTTGTATTGTTCTGTGAGATGACATCATTGTAGGGAAAAATAAGAAGCAGTAGAAACAATAGGGAACCAAACGGAAGCTTTAAAATGTATCCCTATGCAGGAAATACACTATTGTAAACCTAAATTACATTTAAGGCCTTCCCAAAAGCCCATTGAGAAATCTAATTAGCAGAATGAGTTCTGCATATATAACTCATCTCACTGATTATCTTAGTACATTTAATTCACAGGCAACAACACAGGTAGCAAAGGTGTTACCTGTGAAAGATCAAAGCAACAGTTTTTAATGATAGCTTTTCTTATGAGCCCAGAAGCATAGAAAGATCTTGAACTAAAGAAAGAACTGCCTAGGAACAACACAATATGTGAGGCTAGTTTCTGTAGTTCATTTAGGTAACTACACACACAGTTGTTTGATTTCAGGGGATGCTTAAGGTCACAGTCCCCAGTATTGCTCTCTGTTGCCACAGCTTCAGAGCCACTGGAGTGGATCTCATACCATTCCTCAGGGTGAAGTGTCACCTTTAGATACAGCAGCTGTGGCTGAAATAGAGATAAATAACAGGAGAAGGAATTAAAGTAATGGTATAGGGGAACTAATGCAGAAATAATAAAAAAGATACTACAAACTTCTTATTAATGCAAATAACAAGTAGAGGACAAGAGCTGGTATTAGTAGAGATGAGGGTTTGGTTATTTGCTGTAATTGTTAATATTGATTATCTGTAGGATCAGACTCACCTAGGAAACAAACCTCTAGGCACAGTGGGTTTCTAGACTGGGCTGAAGTAAGAAGACCCACCCTACTGCAGATGGCAGTAATTCCTGAGCTGGGGTCCTGTACTTAATAAACAGGAAAAAAGCAAACTGGACAAGAGCATCCATCACTCTCTCTGCTTCCTAACTGTAAGTGAAATGTGACCAGCTACTTCAGGATCCTGCTGCCATGCCTACCGCCACATCATCCGGACTGTGCCCTCAAATTGTGAGCCACAGTACACTTTTCCTTTGTCATAGCAATGGTAGAGGTAACAAGGACATCTACTAAACTTTTAAGGACCTCTTCATTTAGGGAGATCCTGTAGCAGGCCTTCATTTTTCTTGGGTATAACAATCTCAATACAGGGAAAACCACAGATCAAGATCGACCTCTGATCAGAAACTTTTCAATTATTCCTAAAAACAAAAAATTTGAAAGTTAAAATGCAATTCTTGAACTTTGTAGTAGACACCCACTGTATACACAGCTTTCTGTTATTGCACTTGCCACACAGTTATAAAGAGAAAAACATGAAATCCAATATCATGGAATCTAGCAAAAACTGAAACTACTCAATTTATTTAACCATATTTTTAAAACCAAAGTCATTGACTGTATTCTTTCATAGGTTCCCTGAATTCACTTTTTTTCCATATCTACATTACAAACACCAACCAGGGCTTATAAAAGCAAATTGATTCCAGAAGGGACGACAAAGAGAAAATGAATGACTAAGCAAAATTGTATCAGCAATACAACCGAAAGTCTTAAGAGCGTGAGCCTGCCGTTAGACACATCTAACCTTCTTGGCTTGCCTAAGCATTCCTTTGTCTGAGAGGCTGTGTAGTGACTTTACTGTAGTTGTGATAAAATGCCATTACCATCATGAGAACATAAAGACAATGTAACAGATATATTTTCTTCTCTATATGATAAAGAAAAAGTAAAAATTCTCTTACTTCCTTTGATTAACTTTAATAGAAAAAAATTAGAATGACTGATTATTGTTTGGTTACCATAAACTATAACCTAACACGGACATTGGCTAAGAGAAAACACTTGGCTTCCATCTATGGGAACAGAACACGTGAGAGATGTTTTCTTATGTGTGGGTATTTTCATGGTATCCTGTTTAAGGGCTTCTGTTCAAGGGTATATAAGATGTTGAAGCAAGGTGGGATGGGCAAGGTGGTATTTACAGGGCTGAACGCACAAGACTGGATCCACATGGCATGATCACCAAGACATCATCCACAAGTGAGTTTGCAAGACGTAGGTATGTTAAAACTTACAAGATGTAGGTGTATATGAGGTGTGTGTGTGTGTGTGTGTGTGTGTGTGTGTGTGTTGAAGCTTTGCTTCATCCACAAGATGCATGAAGGTGTGAATGAGTGTGTGACTATGGGGAATGAAAAGAATAAGTTTGTTGAAGTTTGCCTTTTCCTACAAAAGGTGTATGTATGTGTATAAAATTGAATTGAATAGAGATAAAAAAAGCTTGAATTGAATAGAGAGAGAAAGGGGAAGGAAAACATCTGACTAAAGAGAAAAGTCTGATGCCATCTAGAAAAAGTATGAATAAAGAGAGCTGAGATCTTCATTCAAGAAAATGTGTGCATGAGGGATTTTTCACCAACTCCACACCTACCTCATCAAAGCCCCGACCTGCAGGGGCTGGACCCTGATAGTAAATCTATCTCAGGTTCTGTCCTATGTGAAGATTTTTAGGTCTTCAGATTTTTTTGACCTTAGATCTCTGAATTTATATATCTATAACTCTCTACTTCCATACAATGTCAGAGTACAAATACTGCCGAAAGTTTCTTCTAAAACGTGCAAATGTTGATACAGTTTAAGGACTGTTTTTAGAATACAATCAACAAACTACCTGGTCACAACTCAACATAAGACAAAAAGCTCAATGAAACCTTAACACACATATGCAGGGTGAGTTGCTAACAGCCCTCATCTAACTTTAATCGGTACCCAAACCTTCTCCATTTGCTGACTCTCTCTGGCCTTCTTCCAGAATCTATAATTTTGCTTCACAAAACATGATCTCAGAAACACAATAAAAAGGTACACTGGAAAAGACAAAGGCTGTCAGGCTAAGTTTGCTTTGCTTTAGAAGAGTTTTTGCAACTTTCCTTGAAATACTTTTAAACTTGACCTTTTTAATTATTCAAAACATAGGATATTTTCTGTCTAATGAAAAATCTTCAAAAATAGAAGACATAGAAAACTATACCTTTGAGAAACTTACAAACAAATAGAACACAGAAAAGCAGACCATGTAGGACTGTGAAAACTAACTGGATTCCTATGCTACTAACTTTAATAGAATAGAATTTTCCATAGCTCAGTGTGGAATGGAGTTGAGCTTCATATATCAGCTTGTAACCTACTAGAAACATAGGCATTAGAAAATGGGAACCAAGTTATTTAATAATCAATAAGAGGAATGTCCAAGAAATAGGAAAGGGACTGGCCCATGTCATCTGGCATAGAGCACATTGGAGGTGAAATACAGTCTGAGAGATTTAACACCAAAGTGAGGAATCTACCTGGAATGAGAGCAGGAAAGAGAGATTTGCAGTAAGTAAGCAGGAAGAAGTATGCATCCCACTTGAGGAAGAGAATGCTTGTCATCAGGAGGAGTCAGACCTGGATGACAGCAGAGCAGAGAAAGCCATGAAGTATTATCCAAAGTTGAGCTGACTGCACCTCATTACATAAGAAAAAATAAATAAAGGTGAAGCTAGTCGTAGAGGAGAAGGGGGATAAATGGTATATATGAGGTGACAGAGACACTCTGGAGTAATGGTGTACCTTACAAAAGAAAAACAAAAAACCATGGTCTCGGGATGTGGCTCCAGCTGGCCTTCAATGCCCGACCATCCTTCTTCAGCCTTCCAAGGGCTAGGATTCCAGCTATGCAATACTGTGTTCAGCTGTTGATACTGAAGTGAAGTTTTCAAAGTATTCAACCAAGAAAGTAGGAAATAGACAAGCTGGTACAGAAAGCAGAATCAATGAAGACAGACAGGTTAAAAATCTCTTTGAAAAGCTGAAGTTGGATGATGGCACTCCAAGCAGCAAAGAAGTCAGGGTGAACTAAGACCAAATGAAAACAACTGAGTTCGAGAGTTAAAAGTTAGGACTAGCTATTGCCAGACAGAGAGAAAATAAGAAGTCATTCCATTTTTTTCAGAAGCTTTTTTTTTTGGTTTCTCCATTGGAATTCTAACTCTGGCTGTTCTGGAACTCACTTTGTAGCCCAGGCTGGCCTTGATCTCACAGAGATCTGCCTGCCTCTGCCTCCAAAGCTCTGGGATTAAAGGTCTGGGCCACCACTGCCCAGTGCTTCTTCCATTTTTAAGAAGGTTCTAGAGGGGCTGGAGATATGGCTTAAGAGTACTTGCTGCTCTTGCAGACAACCCAGGCTCCATTCCCAAGCATCCATAACTCCAGGTGCAGGGGATTCAATCCCCTCTGCACCTGTAATGCACAGGGTACACAGACAGGCATGCACACAACATGCACATACACATAAAACAAAATAAATAAGTCTTTGTGAAAAAACATTTACTTTCTTATAGTTTTCTATGGCTACAATTGTAAGAAACAAGTTGCAGAAAAGAAACTGATCATTCTTTATTTTAGATGATACATCAGTTTCCCTTGACCAGTAGTTATTCAAGTATGTTTTTCTCATTAAAGAGAAAACTTCCTTCCCTGGCAACTTTTCATGAAAATTAATGATTCAAAAAAGGAAAGAAAGAGCATAAATTTTTCATAAAATCCTGGTAATTGTATCTTCTGTCTGGAAGCTTCTGAGGAATGTAGATATCATATTTACCCCAGTTTCCAAATTTTAGAGTTCTGAGGAAACTGACATTTCTACTCTGACTATTGGATTAGGGATAATGAGATCGAAGCCCCAAGAAGATAAATGATAAGCACAATATCATCTGCAGAGCTGGGGGGTGGACTGGGATGAGATCCTGGGCCCTCACAGCCCTGCTCATTATGTCTCTGCCCAAAAATATTGTTCTGAAGAGAGATTTTATATCTGTTTAGGGGTCTCATGTAAGAATTTCATCGATAAGAAAAGTCCTCTTGGGGCAAAGAACATCCTTGTTCCAGAAAAGAGACACAAGCAACCACATGTCTAATTAATTTTTTGTATTAAAGTATTACTCATTGCATTCTGGACCCAGAGAGTCACTTAGCTAGGTATTATTAGCAGAGTGTTCTGCTATGTAAGCCAATATCATTCCCAGATAGAATGTTTAACCATTTCTAACCCACAAACTACTTTTATCCCCAAATAATTTGAAGAAAGTAAAGTGGAAAATAGATTTAAAAAGCATGTGACTCCTCATTCTGTTGTATCTTACAGTGACTCATTTCTTGGCAGTTATAACATTATTAATTCATTGGAAACTATTCACACTATTGTGGTGGTATTCTCCCTTATCGCTTCCAATATCGCTGCCTTTTATAAAGAGGAAAGTATACTTCGTCTTCCACACTCTTGGGCGTAACTAACAACACAAATACTTGGGAGATGCAGAATAACATTTCCAGGGCAGGGCCCCTTCATTTCAGTACCTGAAGGTAGGCCAAAGAGTTTACATCAATTCTGTAGTGCACACATCTTGCAAGGGCACTGTAGCCAGTGAATACTCCATGCTGTACCAGGGTCCCTGTATCCATAATGGAACTAATCCGTCTAAAGAGTGCAGTTTAGTCTCTCCACCGAATCATTGTTGGCCACACTGAAGCTTGCATTAAATGAAATGGCTGCCCTACTTAAGCCAAAAAATAAGAAAAATCACCTAAGTTGTAAGTAAAGCATTTACCACCTGAAGAGAGAGTAGGTAAAGGCTTGTCCTTCAAAGTTAATGTTTCTCATCAAGGAGGGAAAAAAAAAACTTTCTTCAAGTTACATGAGACAAAAATTCGATTTATATATCTGACAACTTTGACAAGAAACTTCAATTTCTGGCTTGTGATGAGTACCAGGATTACACTCCATTTTGATGGCACGGGATGGTGACTTAGCTGCACATGCTGTCACTGTTATTGACTGAATGCCAGCATGCATTTCTTTATTCTGTGTAATTACGTAAGTCTCGTAGCTGGCTACATCAGGGCCAGGGTTAGGACGTGGGAGTGAAGGACTCTGTCGGGAACTACTAGGTAAGACTCACAGAGGCTGCTACTTCCACAGTTATGTTTTTTTTTCCTCTTAAAACTGCTATTGTTAAAATAATAATGTAAATTAGTTAGTAAATAGGAAGCCATACTCAGTACAATAGTCAAAACATAATAAACCAATTATCTCCCTTGAGAAAACAAAAACTTTTAGACTATAAAATGGTATTTTTAAAAAATCATTTGGCAACTGGAGGCATGAGTCAGTAGTTCAGAGCACTGGCTGCTCTTCCAGAGGATCTGGTTCGACTTCCAGCACAGGCATGGCAGCTCACAGCTGTCTGTAACTCTATTGTAGGGCATCGGACACTCTCTTTTGGCCTCTGCAGGCACCAACCAGCATGCACATGGTACACAGATATGTATGCAAGCAAAATGCTTACAGACATAAAATGAAATCTTTTTACATAATTTAAAAAAATATTAATAAACTACAGTGATTGTTGCTTACTCAGGGCTAAGTCCTGAGAAATGTGGTCCTCAGTGACTTTCATTGCATTAACACAGCAAGGCACATTCATACAAACTGAGACAGAGGTCATGACATTAGGTAATACCATATGGGACCACTGCCAGACAGTACACTGTCATAAAAACATGTGCCAGGAGTCCTTCAGTCAAAGAAAAAGTTATCAAAACTTGAATTTCAGGTAATTTAGAAATGATTACCAATTAAGGTGCATTATGCACGGATTTCTGAGAGAAAGACTAGGTATAAATGAACCTTTCCATAAATATCCTTACTATTGAAAAAAGAAAGAATGAAAATTATGAGATGAGCATTTTCCTTTAAAAAAACACACAGAAGAGTAAAAACAACTTGAAATATTAAAATATAACTGCAAAACCTGGGGAAAATCTAAGGCATGACCATAGAAGAAAATACCGTAGATTCCTGTTTAGTGCGGTATTTCTGCTCATACTGGAACGGCGCGTGTCCAGATTGTGTATTGTAAAATGAGAACGGGGCACAGAATATCCTAACACAGTGTCCGGCCGTTATAGGTTCTTTTTTTCTTTTTGTGTCGAAAGGCGAATCAATCCCTGGAACACCTCCGAAGTGGAATAAGGAAAGGTCCGGAGGAATAGAAAGCTGGTCATAGAACTGTGGAGGACGCACATGGGCACTAGGGCGAACGAAACACAATTTGTATTAGTTACTTCTCTGCTGCTGTGATAAAGAACCATGACCAAGGGAATTTGCAGAAGAATACATCAGTTTGGCTTAGGGTTTCAGAGGGAGACATGTCAATAATGGCAGCAGGCAGCTGGAGCAAGAAGCTGAGAGAGCACGTCTTCAGCCATGAACATGAAGCAGAGAGCAAACTGGAGGCGGGGTGAGGCGGCGATAAGCTCTCAAGGCCCTCCTCTAGTGACTTACTTCCTCCAGCAAAACTGGACCTCCCATAACCTCCCCCAACAGTGCCACCAACTCAGGACCAAGCGTTCAAACAGCTAAGTCTACGGGTACATTTGTATTCAAACCACCACACTACTGCTTTGCTAATTTGACCTAGTGCCTAAATATTTATGTTGATAACCATAGATACTGAAACTCTCAGCCTTAATTAGAGAAGCTTCTCTCTCTAGCAGCAAATGGTGAGTGCAGGGACTGCGGCTGCGCAGGGCGCTGACGGCAAGCGGCAGGCGGACACTCAGCCCTAAAAAAGTCATTTATACTGTCCTCCCTCTGAGATTCAGAGAATATTGCAGAGAGGGCATGATAGGAAGGTAAGATCTGGAAACTAAGAAGAAGGGTTGTAAATTTCATCTTCTAGGAAAGACATGTCTGTATATGAACGGGCCCGTCATGACATGACATGGAGGAGCGGCTCAGGGACCTCATCTCTCACTGAACTATTTGCTACTGGAAGATCCAGGGAGTAAGAGAATTGCCTTTAGTTGTGTAGCCATGCAGGCTCCAGTGGATAATCTAGCCCCGTTGTTAGACAGATGGCCCTGATTAAACTCAACCCAAACCCCAAAATCATGAAGCTAGTAAAGGTGACTGGTAGAGATGGGAGAGGAACTTGACTGATTTGGGAGAGAGATAGAGTGGAAGGAAAAACCAGAACATTGTATTCACGTGTGAAATTATCAAATACTGAAACTGGTCAATTAAAATGTATTATAAGAAGAATGGATCACTTACATTTACCATTTTGCACGTTGCAGTTTTGAAGACCTTTTGCCAATACATTATTGAGGGTAGATTATTCATTCAAATACATAAGCTTCAAATCAAAGTGGTCAGGAAAGCAACTCATTTTTTATTCTCTTTGAAGCCAGAGAAAGCTTTTCCTGCTCTGATCTTCTGCATCTACTCATCCCACCCACCCCATGAGGCTCCGCCTCTTTGCCACCCCATAGTCAAAGTCCGTGAGCTGTCGTAACCTCTTCTTTCCAATCTGAAAGTGATTTTTGTATATGAGTAAATTCTTCATTACATGCTATCCATCAAAAGCCAGTATTATATGCTTATACAAAAATATTTTGCCATAAAATACGAATTCTTTCCAGGGTATTGACTTTTTGCACTCCTGTTTGATATGTTCGGTGATGTGGCTCCATTTGGTAATGCGCTTGTAAAACAATGTTCTGTTCCGTTCTCTTCCAACACTGCATAACCCAGGCATGGTAGTGCTTGCTTTGCAATCCCAGCACTCGAGGGCGAAGTGTGATGGCTAGAAATGCAAGGTCATTTTGAGCTAAACAACAAGTTCAAACCCAGCCTGGAATACATGAGATCTATCTCAAACAAACAAAACAGGGAGGCTGGCAGAATAGCTTAGTGGGTAAGGCTGCCTGCAGCCTGCCAACCATGACAGCCTGAGTTTGGGTCTCAAAACCCACATAGTAGATGAAATAATTGATTCTTCTAAGTTGTCCTGGGTGACTACATGCACAGCATGCCACACGCACCCACATATGCATACACACGCACACACACAATTACACACCCAGAAGCATACACACATACATACACACAATAGCACACCCACACACAGACACACATGCGCACACATAATAAATAAAAGTAGACAGTAACAGCAAAACATACTGACAACTTCAAACGTTTTCTGAATTAAAGAGTTTTTTTGTACTGCTTTGCTCCAATCCACACGATTCCATGTGGATTAACACGACTACATGTCAATTATTCAGCGTCCATGAAGAGACAAAGTAATGGTCTGTGTCACTGTGAGATTTCTGACAAGTATAATTCTTTAAATTGGCTAATAACTAAATCTAACAAAAAATAGACGGAATTTCTGTGAGGATGCGGCTTATCAAACAATATTTCTCACAGTTTGAAATTTTTGCTTAATATTTCTGAACACTGTTTCTATTCACCCTTTGTTTTCATATTTTCAACACACCCGAGCCTCTTGTCAGCTTCAGAGGAGGTCATTTCCCACAGCCGTTGGCTCTAAAATATCCCAACTTAGCTTTAATTCCTCCTGGAAATGCTTATGAGGTCGACATGTTTGCGGCCACGGCCAGGTTACCAAGGGCTGACGCGCGGCGAGTGGAATAGCCTGGCACCCGCTCTCCTGCGTAAAATGTAAAGTCAATGCCCTTTCCTTGCAGGAATTCTGAATGATTACGATTTCTCCACACAAAGTTGAGCCGGGTTCCCTATTTGCTCTGTTTAAAGCTGAAAATATCATGGTTTACCTTCCCAAGAAAGCCTTCTCATCAATGTTCTTCAAAGCTACTTATTTTCTGGCCCAGGATTTTCCTTGGGATTTAGAGGCATCATCTGTTTTCTTCGGCTTGGACTGTCTCAGCAAAACAGCATACAGTAGTCGTTAGCAAGTAGCAGAAATTGATTTTGCACTGTTCTTAATGCTGGAAGTTCAAGAGCAGGATATCAATAGTATTGGGTTCTGGTGGGGAGCCCTCCACGGGTCGCAGCAGCCATATGAAGAGGGATAGGGCACTGCTCTGTGGGAATGGTTTGGAAGATCATTAATCATACTAAGGAGAGATCAGGAATCCCTTTCACGATCCAGTCACTTAGCAAAGGCACCCCACCACAGTGGGGATCAGGGTTTGAGCCTATGAATTTGAGTGTGACACACACCTATGGAGCATATTATTTGCTGGTGCAAACCAGGATAGTGCCTGCCTGACAGCATTTGTAAAGAACTTCTAGAACATTGAATAATAGGGGATTAAAGCCCAAATACCCAAATTTGCAAACTTACTTCCCACTCCTGCCCCCAACAAATTATTTCTACTAAAAACAAAAAAAAAAAAGCAACAGATAACTCTAGGATAATTATGTATTTCTGTCTGCCATAAACATCTGCTTCTAGAAATGGCATTTGTGCCAATAAGAGCTTCAGAAGATCTCCTGATCATAATATCATCACAACTACCAGCCCCAGAGAAACGCCAAGATGCTCTCATTAGCAGACGAAGCCCGCCATGCGTCTCTGCTCTAGCTCCTTACAGAGTCAATTTTAATCAATACAATTTATTAGTCATTATGTAACAGAGAGCAGAGATGAAGTAAATAATGTTTATCGCAACACAGAGCCCTGGGAGAAATTAAAAATAAAGAATAATCATTTAAAGAACCAAATAGCCTGAGTAGGGAACATACGTGAACAAGCACGATTTTTGACCTGGAGCTTTGACCTGGTTCAAAGCTCTGGTGAGTTATCATCTGTTTAGTTCAGGGATCACAGTAATGCTAAAACAGATTTGGGGCAGAGGCAGAACTCAAAAATGGTGCTTAAAGAATAAAATGCTTCTTCTCCCATCACTTTTGAATTTAACTTTATTTTGCTTTGACTTTATTGTTAAGCTACATGCTTGGCATATATTTTTAGTGATAGATACGGATGTTGCTTAAGCTAAGGTAACAGAGTTCTTAGCTTTTATGTCCCTGCATTAGTCTTAATGATTACAATACTAAAGAGAAAGCAAGCATTTCTTGTATTTTTCTTTGTCTAACCCAAGAGTCTCACATAGCTCAGGCAGTGCTTGAACTCTCTATGCAGCCAAGGATGACCTTGACCTGTCTCCCCAGTTAGGTGCTGAGAGTATAGGCACATGCCACCATACCAGGCTAAGATTTCTTTTTAAATAAATGAATGCAATTTTATTCTAAGACATTTTTATTTATAAACAAGGTTCTGTAACATTTGATCTTGGGCTACGGCTTTTAATCCCCCAATAGTCTCCACTGTTAGGTGTTTCCATGAGCCTTGCATTCAGCTTGCTCAGTCAAATTACCCTGCCTCTGTAGATAACCAATAATTTTTTATGCTATGCCAGACATTATATATGAAAGGGGTCTAAATGATTCTGTGATTATATGTTTCATCGGAGCTTGTTCCTTGTTGCTATTAGTCAGTGAGGGTCTAACTGCTTAGTCTGATCAAAATTTAATTTGTAGTTGGTTTGATTTTTACTTCAAAGAGACTCTGTCTAATTCTGAATTACTTCTGTGGACTTCTGGACTTCAGAACCGTGAGAAAATAAAACTCCTGGTGTTTAAACACCCAGCCTATAGTGTTTTGTTACAGTCACCCTAACAAACTAATATGGTGGATCTCCTTATTTTGTACAATGATTGAATTTCAGAACATGAAATAGATCTAGAAGTCCATGATGAAGGTTCCCACAGAGCTTCCTAGCCTTGGCTTGCTAGTGGCCATCTCCTCTCTGTGACCATATGGGGCCATTTCTTTTGAAACTAAACCTCCTGAGGTTTTATGTGTTGAGTCCACAGGATTCTGTACAAAACCCATTTTATGGCACTATTTTAGTATGCAAATTTTTTAAAATTTTGTGTTTCAAAGAGGTACAATAATGTAATTCCAATACACAGTCTAAAAAAGAAGGAATGCTAGGTTAAAATCAGTCTAGGCTATATAAAGAGACCCTTCCAAAAAAAAAATTAAATCAGTACCCAGTAAACTTGCTACTTGTATTCATGGAATTCTTTAGTGCCCCCCAACCTGTTTCTGGTCTTAGTAATCTGATTTACTTTGGCCAACATTAGCAAATATGTCATAAAAAGAGGACTCAAAATCAGCATGCATAATCCTATTAATGTTCTTAGCTCCCCTGCAAAGATGGGTATAAGCCCAGAAGCCTGGATGATAAGGATCACATGATCCAGCAGCCCCTCACATCAATCAACTTCCGCTAGTCCCCAGAATTAGAGAGAATGGTACCACTGCATGTGGATGGATGAGCTAAGACAATATACTCCTGGCCAAATTCATCCCAAAATTTCAACTGAATGAATCCTGAGCAAAAGTGGTATATATAAGCAACTAACTTTTAAAACAGTTTGCTACATAGCAAAAGCTAATCAATATAATGAAAACCTCAAGCCAGGAATCTTAGACTTTATTTATTTAAATATAAATCAATTAATTTAGTATGTGATGTTAACATGCAACTGAGTTGGTAAAAAATCTTTAAGCATGAAAAAAGCCTCCAAAAATCAAGTGGTACTGTACGAAGCAGGCTACGTAACAGCCATGATATATGTGTAGATGTCATGAACAGAGGATGTTGGGAAAATTGTGTCAAAATAGCTCAGAATCTCAAAAAGTTTAAGAATAATAAAAATAAAGATATATTTTAAAAGAGAATGTTGAGGCATCTAGAGCTTTAACAACAGTGGTAAAGTATTGTCCTATAATATAGATCCCCTTGTAAAACGAGGTAAATTTAAATTAACTTAAAGACTAGTATCAATCGCTGGTACATATTTGAATTATAGACAGTTTAAAGGGAGTGCACAATATCACCTCAGTCCTAAAAACCAATGACTATTGGAGAGTGGTCATGGAGAGGACTTGCTGAACTAGGTACAATCAATAGGTAAAACCATCAACCATCGGGTCACAAAGTATATACCAGTGTAATACTAAGTGCAAACCAAAGCCAGAAAGGAGAGAAGCAAGAAGTTTCAGCTCTGTTCAACGGGCTCTGTTGAATAGCAAGCCGTGCGTTTGGCAGAATAGGAAGCAGTTTTCAAATATCGAAGGCTGTGCCTTCTTTGCTGATGACTCAGATTCCTGAGGCAGGCAATTCCCCGTGCAAAGTCCAGCTCAGCAGCTCTAAGGGAAGCCAGTTGCTAATTGCTAATTTATCTCACCTAGATAAATTAGTCTGTCTGCTCCAGCAGGAGAAGATGGTGGCTTTAAAGCTCAAGTCAGAGTCCAGAGACCAGATGTGACAATTCATATCGAGGTCTCTCTGGGGGATGTGCTGAGAGTGTAGTGCCACCTGAGGCCACTTACGTGGAGGCATAAAAATGGGAAGGGCCAGGGTCAATGGTGAAGTGGACAGGAATGCCTCAGCACAGGCTCATCAGGGACGGGAGCCATATGTAGCACTCCTGTTTGGAGAACATACAAGAGCACAACTAACAATTGAGCTGCGGCTGGGTGTGAACCGGAGCTGCCCGGGATTTGGCATCAAGAGTTCATAGAGTACTAGTGGGGATGTATCTTCGCAGCAAATGTGTAAGGGAAAACACACTAAATTACAATAAGTGAGTATAAAACAGGGTCCGAAACACGAAGTACTAAAGCATTCTAGAGCCCCATTCTGGGGAAGGGGCAGCAATACTAAAGAGTTGTCAGTATCAAAGAAGCCCTGCAGCAGCGGTTCTCAACTTTCCTAGAGTCGTGACCCTTTAATACGATTCTTCATGGTGGTGACCCCCCATCATAAAATCATTTTCATTGCTATTCCTAACTGTAATTTTGCTACTGTTATGAATCATAATGTGAACATCTGCTATGCAGATGGTCTTAGACAGCTTCTTTGAAAGGGTCATTTGACCCTCAAAGCAAGACCCGCAGGTTGAGAACCACTGTCCTCCAGCCTCATCCCAACCAGAAAATCAACAGTCACCTCTGGAAGAAAAAAAATACACCCTGACTCTTGGTGACTTTCTGCTGAGAGGCGCAGCTTCTAAGGAAGTGGTGTTGAGAAAACAGTGGGCAATACTCCCGGCAAAGGTAGTATGGAAAGGTTTTGGTTATATTAGCCATTCATTTTCAATAAAAGTTTAAGGGCCTGCTCTGCTAAATACTGCTCTGGGGCCTAATTTTCCAATGGGATGCAGACCACAAACGTATAGGCATATGTATTTATAGTCATGGCAAAAGGTATGACAAAAGTAAGAAGGGACTGCAACAGGCAAAGCCCACAGGTGATGAGTGAAATGATAAATAATTGATAAGGAGATCAAGGGGGAAATGACTCTCGAGATTTCGAGGTGTGGGACCAGGGGGCTGGAAAGCAGTAGAAGTCAAGGCCAAGTGCCCCTACTCCCTGAAAAAGGTGACGAAGGATGAGACGGTTGGCAGATTCCTGCTCTCCCAGCCCGGGAAGGTCCCTAGCCAGAATAATATAACTTGGTCGCTTCACAAGAAGCTAAAGGAACATGTTTGTCTGCATTGGGGCGGGTCCCTTGCTTAGGAACACTCCTCCTGCCATGCTAATTAAGGCTTCCCTGCTCAAGGGGAGAAGCCACGCCCTTATGGGGAAAGCTTATTTATTTGGGGAAGAACCCCTTGAATAAAGGACTTCGGGTCCACCAGATGCCGTCTCCGTCTCGTGTTCGCTCTCAGCAAGCGGGGTCAGACGACACCACGCAGTCCTAGGAACCCACGTCCCAAGCGTCCCCAGTGCTTCCCCATGGCTTTCTGCTTGTGTCTTCTCGCCCCTGGCCAGGGTGGGAACCAAGCGGCTTCCCAACCAGCTCCGGGCTGGGATAGGGTGGTGACGGAACGTGCCGGGGAGACCGAAAAACTAAAAACAACATCGAGGTAAGGCTCTGAAATGAAGTTGGTCATAGAAAGAGCATGGGGGAGAGAAAGGAACAGGCAGACTACTTGCTGGAGCAGTAAGTGCTGCAGCCAAAAGCGATACAGCTGAAGCCCAGGGAGGGGAGGAGCGGGTGTCAGAGGTGGGACCGCGCGTGGAAATACACATAATGTAAGAGCTGCAGGTCTTCTATGAAAATGCCCTGGAGTAATTAAATGTTCTCTGCACAAAGCAGACGTGATTTAATTTGCCTTTTAAACAGCCCCCTGGTTGTTTCCCAGAGAATGTGTTTTGACCAGAATGGTTGCTACTGGAAAACAGTCAATGGATTGTTAAAGCAGTCCACCAGGGAAATGGTTGGGACTTGTAAAGGGGAGAAGCTGCCTTGTTTGGGCTTCTTCACTGTGGTTCGGATATGCAGCTTGTGAGAAAAGAGAAATAGAGAGGGGTCACTTTTACCTAGCCACAAGGGAACGCAGTAAATACAATAATTGGAAACCTGGGGGTGGGGCAGTTTTTCAGGTACCTCCTAAGCATTTATCTTGAGGTATTATTCATCCAAATATAGATATCAAACGAGTAGTCTATTTAGGGTGTTGAATTTCAAGAGCAAAGCATAAGCTGTGTTATGAATGTGTGCATTTCTGAACAGAAATGGCCTTTCAACCAAAGGACTAAATGAGATTAGCTACGGAGAGAGTAAGTAAAGAGGAGTCGACTGTGTGGAACTCTGAAACTGAGGGGCTGCACTGAAGGAGCCAACATGAAGAACTAAGAGACAGCATCCTATGAAATAGAAAGAGAATGCACTGTCTTAGAAGCCAAAGGAAAAAGACCTTTGGAGAGATGGGACCGTGAGTGACAGCCACACCGTGCACAGTGGCAGAGAGTACAGAGGCACAAACTTCAGATTTTGCGGCACCAAGAGTATTAATAACCTCCACTAGAGCAGCTTCAGTTGTACCAGGGTGCCGGATGGCCTGCTGGAGTGAGCTGAGTAGGCTGGATGTCAGACATCCCTTTCTGACTGCTGAACTATGGCTCCTATCTCTGGCTATATATTGAGACGAATGCTAGGTTTCACAGAGTTTGCTCTAGGACATTCGTCTCCACATCCCTTTGGGTAGGGTAGCAAAAGCTGAGTCATCAGGCCCAGTCACCTCATCAGAAGTACAAGATAGCACCAGTTGCTGGGCTCCATAAGCTCTCCCCTTACACCAAGGCCATTGATTTATTTTATATTTAATTGACACATACTAATGATGCCTATTTATGGGGTGACATCACTTGATACATACGTAATGAGCAGATCAAGGTAATTAACATGCCCATCTCAAACATTTATCATTCTCTTGCACTGGAAATTTCTAGTTCTTCCTACACTGTATAATAAATAGCTGGCTGCCGATCACCCACCTGTGCCATGAGGCACCATAACCTATTCTTCCCATTTAACTGCTTTGGTTCCATCTTCAAACTCCATCTCCCTTCCCCTACCCTTCCTCATCTCCCACAGCCACTAGCCACTATTCTACTCTCTTCTTATATCTGGAAAAAGGAAAAAAGATCCTCTAGAGAGGATCTAGAGAGGATCTGCTGCTTTAGATTGGCATACAAAATGGTCAGTTTGAACTGACACAATCTACAATCACTTGGTAGGAGAGTGTCAGTGAGGAATTGTGGTGTGGAAGTTTATTTTTAGTTATGTAAAAAATAATTGATTCATGAACTGTTGGGTGAGGGGCTGCCTAGGTCTTGTGTTTTGTCTGCAGGTGTTAGATTTCTGTGGGGGATGTTTGATTACTTATGATTACTTATGATCTGCACCTAAGGAGTTCTGAATCAATAAAAAACACTTGAGCTCAGATACTTGGGGTTCCACTGTCGAGTTCAGAGCTAGCCATGAAGGTGGCTCCCTCTGCTGAGGTCTGGCAGGGTTTGCACATATGAGACTGTCTCCTTGTCTTCTTTGGTGAGCCCACACAGTGGCTATCTACTACAGAACTGTCTACATCAGGTGGGACTGTGAAGAGTTTTCTTAATTGGGTTAATTGAGGTGGGAAGACACCCTCCCCCAAATGTAGGTCATACCATTTCCTAGTTTGAGGCATTTGCCTATTTTTGCTTTCATTGGCTATGCTTTTGGAGTTTTAGTCAAAACTTCATTGTCTGTGTCAATGTCATGGATATTCAACCCCTATTTTCTTCTTGTAGTTTCATAGATTCGAATTTATCTTTAAGTGTTTGCTCCATTGTGAGGTGATGCTTGTTTGCAATGGAAGATGGGTGCTGACTTCTTTCCTCCAGATACAGGCATCAGTTTTCTCAGAACTGTTTTAATATACAGGGGTCTGCTTCTTCTCCAATGTGTGTTTCTGGTGCCTATTTTAAAAATTCAGTTATATATAGATGCACAAATTTATTTCTCCTCTATTTTGTTCCACTGGAGACTACTTTTTGAATAGAAATTATTAATATCTACATTTTTATCTAGATAATGGGTTGGCAAACTATGTCTCCATGGGCTAAAGTCTAGCCCATAAGCTGTTTTGTAAATAGAGTCTGGTTGGTAGTAAGTCTTGCCCTCAATGTGCATACAGATTAGGCATGGCTGCTTTCATACTATGAAAGCAGAGAGAGACTGCAACACAATCTGTATTCCTCGAAGCTAAAAACACTCTCTAGATCCTTTTAAAAAAACTGCCAATTCTGATCTGGGTATTGAGTGCCTTAAATACACTTTCCTTATGAACATAAATACATAGTCTATACATGTAAGTAAGCACAGGGAGCATTCTAGGAGCAGGGTCTTCTCCATTGGCCATGTTGTTTCCACTCTAGTTATATTTAAGCCAAGTCAACAACTCTGACACCAAAATGCCTGGGGACTTGTATGTGGCCTTCTGCTTTTTTTCACACGCTTTTCCCCTTGGTAAGTCCTATGTCATGTCTGCACTGATCTAATTACAGTGACTTATGTCTAAGAAACCTTTGCTCCCAGGAGGATAAATATGGAATCATTATTTCTCTCATTGTATTGGAGCTTTAAGGGCAAAGAATATTAGAAGTGAACTGTGAAGTATTAGAGTTATGTTTGATAAGCATAAATATATGCATATGTTTTATATGCATCTGTGGCAGCTTACGTGAGAATAGCCCCTGGGCTAACATATTTGAAGGTTCGGTCCCCGGATGGTGGAATTGTTTTGGGATGGTTTATGAGGTACGGCCTTGTTGAAGGATGTGTGTCACTGGGGGATGGACTTTGAGGTTTCATGCTAGGCCCTGTCTCTCTCTTTCTGCCTCCAACTTGTGCACCAGGATGTGAGCTCTTTGCTACTGCTCCAGGGCCATGGCTGCCTGTCTGCTGCTGCGCTCCCTGCCATGCTAGCCATTGACTAACCCTCTGAAACTGTAATCAAGGCCCCAACTAACTCTTCTCTTTTTTAAGTCGCCTTGGTCATGGTGTCTCTTCACAGAAATCAAGTGGTCACTATGACAACATCTATAGAGAATGGTAGGTTTTCTAGTGGCAAACTTAAAATTTCCCAAAACAGCAGGATTTTAGCTTGAGTTTTGGTCGTGGCTGAGGGAAAGGTGTACCCCGAGGCACTGATTCCTTGATGCTGTGACTGGTAGCATTGTGAGGAGAGAGTAACTTGTACAGATTATGCTCTAAAACAATGTTAGACTGTTGGGTCCATACTCAAATTGCTGCTCTCCGTCTGTCCCCTCGGGCACACCCAGGAACTAGTTCAATTTATGTCGTTACCATCCCCATTGCCAAAAAGGCAATCTGGTCAGAGGTAATTATCACTGCAAACCCCTTTCCTCACTCCTTAAATTTACATCTGTGTAAACACCAAGCACCAATGCCCCATATAGCCACAGCCTTAAAGCGTTGAAATGAAGACAGCAGAGAGCTATAGGTCCCTGACACACCTAGAAGACAAAGGCTTCCCAGCACTCGTGGGGCTTGCCAATTGGAGTAATTCACTGTCCTTGTTAGATGGGTAAGAGTCACAACACCATTGCTTCCTCCAAAGAAAAGGTTTGTGAGATGTTGCCTAACAATGGACCAGAGGAACCATGCTTTTACATTTAACATATTGGCTTCAAGCTTTAACTAAAATGAACTCAAATGGTTCTACCTCCCAAACACCCCTCCACATCTCTGGAACATAATTCTCCCATATTGACAATATGGCAACAAAAAGCTCTTACTTCCAGAGGCCAAGAGCAAAACTTAACCTAAACCATTCTCAGAAGCTTCCTCTTCTTGCTTTTACCTCTTTCATGATCAGAGATTGCTTTTAAACAGAGCAGTCTCTGTCCCATCTGCCTGGGATATAAAGAAGAGAGCCTGCTATGACGTCATTGAGTCCTGAGAGACAGTTTCCTCCATCCAAGCACCACAATTCAGATTGTCTTTCAATCTATTCTGAGCTTGGAGAGTAGGATACACATCATTGGGTTTCAACTAAAAGTTATGGAATGCTCTGACAAAAAAATTATAATGACTAAGGAGAAAATAATGTGTTATTCTGATTGAGAGGATGTTAGCTTGTAATTAAAAAGGAGGTGAAATAGTCTCAGTTAAAATGGGGAAAATATCTATACGTACATATATACATACACATATGATATACATACACACACATGTATATATATGTGTATGCACATGTATATCAATATATGTATGTGTATATATACATATATACAGTATATCAGTATATTTATACATATATATACTATGTGTGTGTGTGTGTATATATATATATATACACTGTATATATATATATCAGTAGATGGGGTATCCAATAATTCAAAGAAAAGTATACTTGAAAGTGTAAAAATTTGCATCTATTTTAGTGGATACAATCTGTATTTGGAGAGAGAAAGTTAAAGTGAGCTTGAGTCTAGCAGAGATCAATTTTACCTCAGAAATATTACTAGTGGAATAGAATTTATTATGAGGAAAGTGATCAAAAGGTGTACTTGTTCAAAAGAACTCGATCATACAAAAATGGAAGCAGAATAGTTACAACCAAAGGAGTTTGGAACAGAATATAAATCTGAAACTATGTCAATGCTTAGAAATCACTGAATGAAGGAAAAAGAATGGCAGGGAGACTGGCGTAGCTGGAATGTTTCACATGAGAGTACACAGATCAGACGCTCAGATGACGTGAAATTGGACTTCAGTTAGGATAAAGACACAAAGGGCATCAGCAGATGTGTTAGTCAATGCTTTATCATTGTGACAAACTACCAGAGAAAAAATTTTAAAAGAAGGAAATATTAAATATTTGTCTTGACTCTCGGTTTCTGAGGCTTTGGTCATGACCAGCCACCTCGATTGCTTTTGGGTCCAAGGTGAGGAAAACCATCAGAATGGCGTATGTGATGGAGAAGCTGCTTCCCATGGCAGCCAGGAGAGAGGGAAGGGGTAGAGGGCAGGGACAGAGCCCATGACAAGATGTAGCCAATAGGCACGCATATCCAAGTGACTACTTTCTCTATCTGGGCCTCACCTCAGAAAGCTTCCATCAACCTCCCAATAAACCATCAAACTACCTATCTATAAAAATGCATTTTTTTCAGCATTTTCAGATGACAATCACCTCTTAATGAGTGATCTCACAAGCTAAAGGACTTTACTGTCAATTAAGAATATATTCTGTGTATTCTCTTGTAAAACATTCCAACTATGGTAGGCTACCTGAAATTCTTTCTCCTTCAGACTTTTAACACATGAGCTTTGGGGGAGAAATGACAGTATACTCTAGTTCCCAGTTCCATGAGGTAATTTCTACTCTAGGAAAGATGATCTTGGGCTCCAATCCCTTCCTCACACCATTTATTTACTCCCTTGCATAAGGAGGGTAGTGAGCTGCCTCAGTGGCGTAAAGAGAGAGAATCGTATGTCAATCAACTGGCTTTTTTCATGATAAATTGTGACATAGAAGTTGGTGACACTCATTATCTGCATTTTTCTCCTTTTCAGTGGTGGGAGGATTTACTAAGCAGATAGGAGTTCCATCTAGGATTGTAAAACACTGTTGTCACTAATAACTGTGTCTTACCTACTTCTGACCTAGTGTGGAGACGCATCTCCACAGAGCTGCTATTAAAAAACACTTGTCATTACAGATCCAGCCACGTGCTCCGGTCCAAAGCTTCTTAAAAAAATTAGAAAAATGACGTATTGGCGCCATATGTCAAGATGTCATCTTTGTGTCTATTTCTCCCATAGACACCTAAAGTGCTAATAATGGCTCCCTAGGTTATATTCATTCTATAGCTCTTGATAATCCAATAGTCCTATTGAAAGTTATATTCAGAATACTGGGTACATAGCACACTTCAGTTTTATGTCTCCTTCCATCTTCTGGAAATCTAAATCTCACACTTTATTTTTCTGATATAATTTAGGCAGCATTTCTCTTTCTACTTCATCTCACATTTAACCAGTTCCTATCTGTCTGCCATGCTAAGCATCTCAATTGTTCTAGGCTATTGCCTCCAAAGCAGGTTGTACATATGCTGAATAAAAATATTGTCAACATTCCTAGATTGTTCTTGCCTCGAGAATTAAAATACCAACTTTGGTGACCAGAGATGGTAAAGAGCACTTACTGAACCTGCAGAATGTGGTAAGCGGTCCCCCTGGACACTGGCTTGAAACACAAGGCACCCCACTTTTTAAAAAGATCCATTTCTCTCTGGCCTTAATGGACAGAACTCGGACTAAGGTCAGATAGCCCGAAGCTGCCGAGTTCTGGGAAACTGCCTGTTCACCTAACTAACCCATTCTTATTGCTTCTTCATTCCACGCTTCCAGCATTATAGATTACACAGGAAGCCCTAGAGAAATCTCACAGTACTTCCTTAGCTCTGGAGCCCTTGACACTACAATTTCTTAAACTACTGGTTAGACTAGTCAGCATGCCAGATAAGGTTACCATAGCAACCTACTTACGCATTCCTGCTCTTCTCCCCACTTCGAAAATTGTATAAATACTGGTACTATGTGTTCAATAAATTGAGGGCTTGACCGGACAAATTGTCTGCCTTTCACTCCTCGAGTCCCTGTCCCACACTGTAGGACGCCATTCCAAGATGGCGCCGGTTTTCAGCCAGCTTGGTAGTAAACAATAGCTTTGCACATGCGCTACAGTTGAGAACAGCTTGGCCCTTTAAGACACACCCATAACTGCCCAAAAACGGTTATGCAAATGAGGTGCTGCAGAGGTGACCTATCAGCATGAACCACAGGGTATATAAGCGGCTTGCTCCTGGGGCTCGGGGCCATTCCTCGCAATTCTCTCATGTAATAAAGTTGCTGATTAAACTGCCTTGAGAAGGAACCAGTCGTGTCGTGTCTTCCTTGCTGGACGAGGTCGGCGCGGCGCAGTTGGTGGCCCGTACGGGGACAGTGACGTCCCAGGGTTCCAGAACTCTTGGCGGTCAGGGCGATCGATCGGTAAGTGCCTAGGTAAGTAGGCTTAAGTTAAAGTCCTCGGAAAGAGGTTAAGTTAAAGTCCTCGGAAAGAGGTTGAGCTAAAGTTCTCGGTAAGAGATTTAATTAGAGGGCCGCGAAAAGGCGGTAATAGTGAATCTGTGTGCCTGTTGCGGTTATACAACTTTAAAAGACAAAACTATGGGTGCCTCACCTTCCTGTCCAATGAAATTGGCTTTACAAGAACTTCTCCGCATTCGCGGAATTAAAATAAAAGATAAAATTATAGCTCAGTTTTTACAGGAAGTGGATACCGTGGCTCCATGGTTTGCAGCTACAGGCGAAGTAACTATTCCAAGTTGGGATAAATTGGGAAAAGATTTAGATTTTGCTTGGGAACAAAAGACATTAAAGGGAGGAGTAAGGAGAGTTTGGAAAATGATACGTAGTTGTTTGGAAGATGAAGATTGCCGAGAGGCTGTACAAGCCTCTGCTGAGGCATTAGAGGCAGTAAAGGAAGCACGTTCTGAAAGGTCATCCATGAGCGGAAAAAAGGGAAAAAAGAGAGGACAGCTTTATCCAGACTTAAAAGAAGAGTTACGGAAGGTCGAAAGTGGTAGTGAGAGTAATACAGGAGAAAGTCGCTCTAGTGATTCCGAAAAGAGCTGCTTTAGTGATTCTGAACAAGAACTAGAAGAAATGAGAAAAGGGGTTAAGACACTGTTAAATGAGATGGAGGCTTCATTGTTAAACAAAATGAAAGCCCTTTCTAAGACAAAGAAAAAAGATGGCGGCGAAAAAGGAAAAGGTTTCAGAGAAAAACAGGAAGGAGACAAGGGAGCTCCGCCCAAATGGGAGGAGCCTTCTTTGCTCGGAAAAGGAAACGGACCAGAGGAAAGACAGGAAAGAGACAGGAAAACTCCGCCCAAATGGGAGGAGCCTTCTTTGCCTTGCCCTACGGCACCGTCCGCGGTGCCCCCTCCCTATGTGGAGGCGGTGTCTAAATGTTCCTTTTGTCCTCAGACATGGAAGGAGGCGTCATCTACCTCTTTGGCCTTTCCGGTGTATGCTCACCCTCAAGGTCAAGGTCAGAGAATTTATGAGCCATTGGATTTTAAACAATTAAAAAATTTAGCAGAGTCAGTAAAAACTTATGGTGTAAATGCTGCTTTTACACAAGCACAAGTGGAGCGTCTGACGATGGCCGCCATGACTCCTAATGATTGGATGAGTACTGTAAAAGCTTGTCTGACAATGGGACAATATTTGGATTGGAAATCAATTTATGCTGATTTGGTGCAAACACAGGCTCGTCTTAATGCTGCGCCCCCTATCAATCAACCAGCCTGGAGTTTTGATATGCTCATGGGACAAGGACAGTGGGCAAATGATCAGACCGTGTTCCCTGCACAAGTGTATGACCAGATTAATGCCGCAGCTATAAAAGCATGGAAAGCCTTACCTAATAAGGGAGAAGTGTCAGGTAATCTTACTAAGATATGTGGTAAATGTTTTAAGAGTTTTAGAAGCTACTGGTAAAATAAAGTCGAGTAGTCCTATTTTCAATTTATTATGGTTATTACAACACTTAATATGGGACCGTAAATTTCCTTTTTTTGTACAACATGTACGAGCCCATACAGGATTGCCTGGACCCATTAGTTCTGCTAATGATGAGGTTGACATGGCCACGCGCAGAGAGTTTATTTTTATTAATCTTCTAGATTCTCCGGTAGCGTTGGCTACTCAATTTCATAAAAACTTTCATGTTAATGCGAGAACTTTACAAGTTAAATTTAAACTTCCTAGGGAATTAGCTAGACAAATTGTGGTCCATTGCCCAGATTGTGCCATTTATACTCACCCCCCTAACGTTGGGGTAAATCCAAAGGGTTTGTTACCTTTACGCTTATGGCAAATGGACGTGACACATTTTTCTGATTTTGGAAGATTAAAATATGTTCATGTATCTGTAGATACCTGCTCAGGTCTTATTTTTGCTTCTCCCTTATCAGGAGAAAAAGCCAGAGATGTTATACGCCATTGCTTAGATGCATGGGCAGCCTGGGGTAAACCTCGAGAATTAAAAACTGATAATGGTCCTGGCTACACAGCTGCATCTTTTAAGTCGTTTTGCACTCAAATGCAAGTTTCCCTTAAACATGGATTGCCTTATAACCCACAGGGACAAGGCATCGTTGAAAGGGCACATCGTACTCTTAAAGAATGCCTATTAAAACAAAAAGGGGGAATTGGTCGTGGCCGTACCCCGAGGGAACGTGTTTCCCTTGCTCTTTTTACTTTAAATTTTTTACAACTAGATGTGAATGGATGCTCTTCTGCAGAACGTCATGCTAATTGGCATGATAATAAGAAGGGTTATGTTAAATGGAAAGATGTTTTGACTGGACAATGGAATGGACCAGATCCTGCTCTGGCCTGGACAAGGGGATCTGTTTGTGTTTTTCCTCAGAATCAAGAAAATCCAATTTGGGTACCGGAGAGACTGACACGGATTGTAAAGACAGTTCCTGATCATCAGGATGAAGATGCACTCCCTGATTCGAATGGTGATACTCGTATTGATGGTAATTCAATTGAGCCATAATTTGGAGCTTTGGGCGGTGGCCAGAACATGGCCAGTGCCAATGCCGGTTCATAGTAAATCAACTACGATGCCGGCTTTCTTTTCTACTAACTGCCTTGGAGATGTTCCTTGTATTATACCTTCGTTAGAAGAGAAATCTTATTCTTCTACAAATTTTTCTTTAATTGGTACTCTTTGCTTTCATATAAAACATGATAAGTCAAAATTGCCATGTATACAGCTTACAAGAGGAGTGTTAGCACATTGGTTGGATCCTCTTGGTAAGAATAAGAATGATTTTGCTACGATTATTGATACGATGAAAAGAGAGAATTTGGGACAGTTTACAGGAAAAGGTGATATGAGTACGTATGATAAGGTTACGGCAAAAACTACTACATTGATTTTACTTCATAATGGAACGATGCCTGTTAGATCTAGTGCTTTCCTTCCAAATTCCACTAATAGGCGTATACTTCCTTATTGTGCTCCTTATTTAGAGTTTCCTCCTGTGTTTTCTCCTTGTCAGACCAAAGCACATAGACTTAGGCAGATTTCTAAAGGATTTGAATTTTCTCCACCTGTACATAGATATATGCTCAGAGATAATGATAATTCTGGCAGAGAAAATTTATGGCCTTGGTATCAATGGATATTATCTAATGAAGCAGGAGCGTTTACTAGTTTATCAGCTTTTGCTGGTTTACAAGGACAAAGTTTTGAATTAAAAAATATATCTGCTGTAAGACTTTATGATGCTTCTGGGCCAGTTCTTACACAAATTCGTCCTAAAGGGACGTTGTTTAATATTTCATATGCTCCTCAGGGTGTATGTGTTAGACCACCATTTTTCTTCATTTTAACCAATAATGATACTACAGACCAGATTAATTGTAATTAAACTGGAATTATTTGTTATTTGGCTGAATGTTGGAATGGATCTTTTGATCTTGCTTTTGTGGTGAAGCTTCCCACTTTTGTTCCTATACCTGTGAATGCCGATCCAAGAAATTTTCCAATTACTAATTTGTTGAGAGATAAAAGGGATTTTGGAATTACAGCTGCCATTATTTCTGCTATAGTTATTTCTGCGACAGCTGCTACTACTGCTGCTGTTGCTATGGCTAGTCAAGTTCAAGCAGCTGAAACTATTAATTCGGTAGTGTTACAGACAGCCACTGCCTTGACTACACAGGAAAAAATTAATACCCACCTTGCTTCAGGCGTTTTATTGGTCAACCAGAGAGTTGATATTTTACAAGAACAATTGGATGAACTTTATAATATTGTGCAAATGTCATGTGTCTCCTCCCTTAAAGGATTGTGCATTACTCCTTTACATGTTAACCATTCTCAGCTTATTAATCAGAGTCATCAACTGTCGGAATACCTTAGAGGAAATTGGTCACAACAGGCGGAACAGATGACCAGAGATTTACTCTCTCAGATTGCCACCCTGAATGGAACTCGAGTGGATCCCATCACCCTTGGAGACTTCACCTCCCAAATTGCCAATGCTTTCTCCTTTTTTAAAGAGTGGGTGGGGATGTTTTTATTTGGGGCTGTGTTTCTTGCTGGTAGTTTCCTCTGTATTTGGCTGCTGTGTAAGCTCAAGAAGAGCCATGACAGACATAAGACTGTTGTCTACCAAGCACTGGCTGCCCTAGACAAGGGAGAATCTCCCCAATGTTGGCTGGCAGCCTTACAAGACAATCAAGATGTTTAATTGCAGCCAGGGAGTCAAGTGGGTACTTGACTAGGAGGATACATGACACATGGTCTTCCTGGAAATATACCTGATTGCATGGAGGTTTGATGACACAAAATGCCTCCCCCTGAAAAAAGGTCATCGAGACGGGTATGGGAGGTATGGCCTCTGGTGCACCGACAGGGCAAACATCCTATTACAATGTCTCATTCTTTCCATATGGAAGCACAAGGGATCAGGTCACTGTTTCCCCCTCTGCTTGGAACAATCCCTTGATCGAGACTGACTCCAACAAGAGGTTTGTCTCTTGATCGGGAATACATTCTTCTTTGTCTTTTATACAAAATAGGGGGAGATGTAGGACGCCATTCCAAGATGGCGCCGGTTTTCAGCCAGCTTGGTAGTAAACAATAGCTTTGCACATGCGCTACAGTTGAGAACAGCTTGGCCCTTTAAGACACACCCATAACTGCCCAAAAACGGTTATGCAAATGAGGTGCTGCAGAGGTGACCTATCAGCATGAACCACAGGGTATATAAGCGGCTTGCTCCTGGGGCTCGGGGCCATTCCTCGCAATTCTCTCATGTAATAAAGTTGCTGATTAAACTGCCTTGAGAAGGAACCAGTCGTGTCGTGTCTTCCTTGCTGGACGAGGTCGGCGCGGCGCACCACACCCCATTCCCACGCCCTCTCCTAGGGTCATGGTTGAAGATCCCGCAGGTCGGGACAGCAGAGGACCTGATTTCAGTTCCCAGCATCCATATGGTAGCTCATAACCATCCATAACTCTAGTTCCAGAGAATTTGCCATCCTCTTCTGGCCTCAAAGACACTACACACATGTACATATACACATCCAAAACACACATAAAATGAAATAAACTATTCTACTCTACTCTACTTCTACTCTAAAGTTCCATTTACAAATGATAATCCTACAGTGACTCTATACCCAGAACCTACCTTGCCTTCTTTCTATGCTCTCGGTCCCTCTTTTTCTATAACTTTATAAGTCCTAGAATGAGCTTCTATAAGGTCTGTAGCATCCTCCTAATTTATCTTATAAATAAAGCTGACAGAGTTGCTATCAAGCTCAAATGTGCTCGTTATTTATTTAAAATCATAGCTCCTCCTAGTTGAGTCCAAATGCTGATGCAACTTCTTTGCCCCTTACATGGATTACAGCCTAACTTGGTAACAGCTAATATCCCATAGTTTACTTTCATAAAGCAAAATTTACTTACACAGAAATGCAAGTGTTTATAAACCTCACTCTTCCTTTTCTTGTTTTGTCTTCACTTAGGCTGTCTTCATTACCCAGAATGCCCTTTCCTTTGCTAACCATTTCTGTACTCTCTACAGAAGCTGTCCAATGCTAGGTGCCTTCCCTTACCACCCGGTTAACGTTGGTTTGGGTCTTTCTTCTAGTCTGCCAGAACTACACTCAGAGCTCTTGAGGCTGAGGTGCAATGTTAAATGGCTTGCATATTTGTTTCTTTCCACAGACGAGGGCATCACTGAGAATCAAAACCATGAGTCTGACATAATACCAGTCCATACAAAGTGGCCCAAAGATTTTACTACATTTCTCACAAAATGTTCTTGACATACAGAGGAAATAGTACTGTAGATACTATAACAACTAGAACCTGTGTTCTAGAAATTTCCAAAACTTCTTTCTCACATCCTGTTCATTTCTCTATCCATCCATAAATGTATCTTGTTTTAGTGTATTTAATAAATTGAAGACATTTATATATTTCCCCCATATCTATCAACATATACATTAGTAATTAAAGTTTATTAGTTGCTTAGATATGGTTTACATATAATGAGATGAACGTTGCAGTTCAGGCCAGAGAATAATCCTAGAAACTTTAGAGAACAAGGCAAGAAGACCATAATCTCAAAGCTGCTTCAGCAAAAACCTGAATTAAAATAAGAAGTACAAAAGGTCTAGTGATAAATCTCAATGTTAGGACACTTATGGAGCATTCATGAGACCATAGGCACAATCTCCAGTATTAAAAATTAGTAAAAGACATACACACACACACACACACACACACACACACACACACACACACATATGCATAGATTGAATATTTTGTAAGAAATCAATTATTTATATCTGTGTTGATTTACTTTAGTGCTCTCTATTCCATTACATTGATTATATATTATAATGTATATTATTTACATATGTGATATATATGTTATTTTGTCTTGATTACTACACCTTCATGGATGCCTTGAAATTGGTCATTTCTATTAACTTTTCCTCTCAGCACAAAATGTCGACATCGTCTCTAACCCAGATCTACTGGCAAAAAAAAAACTTTTATCTATTTTTCATTCATCCTTAGTTGTAAGTTTTCTCTAGAGAGGAGAGAATACTGGCCTAAGAGCATCCCTCATCGACACTTTGAACATGTGGTTCTAATGTATTCTGACCTTATTTTTTTAATTAGATAAATAATTTCTTCTCTTTTCATTTTTATATTTTGCATTTTTGTATATTCATACCAGGTCACACCAGAGGGGCCAGAGGACAACCTCGAACATTTGGACAATTTTCCACTTTGTTTGAAACAGGGTGACCTGTTATTCATTGTTGTGTACACCATGCTAGCTGGCCTGTGAGCTCCTGGGAATTCTCCTGTCTCTGCCACCATCTCCCTGTAGGAGCACTGGAATTACAGAAAACTTGAGCTACAGGATCTGGTTTTCATATGTGAGCATGCATGCCACAGCACATGAGCGCAGGCACAGAAATCAGCACAAACTAGAGCACACAGAAGACTCTTAGGATATTAACTTAACTTAATAAGTCTCTGTGTGTGTGTGTGTGTGTGTGTGTGTGTGTGTGTGTGTGTGCACGCGCACACGCGTGTGTATCATCATAATCACCACCACCATATGTATACACGTTTTGTCTCACTTATAAAGAATTTGCTGATGTTTTTAATTTTCTAAAAGAAATAGTAGAATTAAAACTCAAGCATGATAAGTAACTCTACAAGAGTTGAATAGGCTAGAGCCAGCACGATTGCACAACCAGGAAAGTTACTTGTCACACAAGCTTGATGACCTGAGTTCAATCCCTAGAACCCACCACAGTCGGAAGGAGATGATCTCATCCACAAAGTCTGCCTGACCTCCACAAACACACTGTGACATGTGTTCCCATACATATCATGCACATGTGCACTCATCACACATACATGCACACACAATAATATTGAACAAGTCATTTCTAAAAATAATTCAGCAGGCAAATAACATAGGACAATCATACATGCAACAGAATTGAACAGCTAGTCTTGCTAGCACTAACATACACTGCAAATCACAAAGAGTCGTGTACAGCACATGCTGCTTCCCAAACCTATCTGACTTTGGGGTACTTATCTTAAAGTATCTCATGGGACTACTTTCCCTGGCAAGACACTCTGGGGAAACGCATACAGAACAATCCTGTAATTCTGATGTATAACCTGAGGCATTGAAGGCTCTCCTCTGGAAGAGGGGATGAGCACACTCTCTCATCAGTTTCCTCCTGTGGTAAATTCTCCTCTCTCTGCTCAGTCTGGGTTTCCTCTCCACTCTCCATTACATTTGCCCAAGGTAGTCACCACCATCCTCCATTATTTACACGTTGATCAAAACACAAGAGACTAAACCAGAGAAGCAGAGTGAAAGAGCGATTGGGAACCTGGAGATTTAAAGGGCAATTGCTTTTGAGAGGACTCAAGCCAGCGCACAGGGCTTTCTTTCATGATTAAAGTCTTTTTGAAGTCCTAAATCAAAGGTGCAGCCTATCAGAGGGCTAAGAAATCTATAATAAGAAAATGTCACTGATGAGAGCCATTGTAATATCGTCCTGGGCACTTTTGACAGCATCTGCTAAGCACATGCAGAAAGCTGTAAGACATGCAGAACATTCTTCTGCCCGGTGAGAGACACGAGAAAGAAATAAAACTCTGTTGGCAAAGTCAAAGCAGACAGAATTAATACTTTCAAATTGCAGCTAGGTATCTTCAGCTCTCCACGGGAACTGGGTGGAAACTATAACTTTCATTTGGTCCTTTCAGAACTCGATTAATTTTTTTTTCTGCTTGACTGAATAGGAACTATATACAGACAAATCCATTTTTAAAGCATCCATCAAATTCAGAATAGGCACCTGTAATATCCAAAAGGTAGCCGCCATGAGGAGTACACGTCCTTGGAAACCTAGAAATGCTTTCTAATCTGAGACTAAAAAGTCTCATACTGTGTTCTCCACAAAGAGGCCCACTTCATTGACTGGGTAGGCTCAGCTGGTAAACACGGGTTCTATTTCGTGGTGTTCCCACATATTATTTCCTCTTTGAAGTAGGTGGTGTCAGAAGCAATTTTGGCAGGGGTGGAAAGTGTAAGGGTCAGAGTGGTATGCCTATCCTTAAAGCTATGCCCTACGCAAGTAAGTCCTTTGGGGGACACCCAGAAGTCTACTCTGTCTCAACACTAGGGTCAAGTGGAGAATAAAGTCAGTAGTCACGCTGACCAAAGAGCTTACATAGATGCAACGTTTGCCTTTTTCCTCCCTTTTTAAAAGCTGAAAATGATTTTCAGATTACAGCAGAAACATATCCCCCTGCATGTAACCTGACCAAAGAGGTTAAATAAAGAGAAATGTTTCCTCTTCTACTCTGTATATCTTAACCCTCCAACTTTACTTTCATCTAGATTTCCAGGATATCTAAGTTAGATGCTGTGAAAATGTTATCAAAGTGAATTTTTCTTTTGTATGCTGTTTTATAACTCCCTTCTACTTAACCGTACAGCACAATTGCCCATCTGAATCAATGATCATCTCATTTTAAATAATAGTAAAGCATTTTATTCAGTAGATCTATCACATTTGACTTCCCTAAGCCCATGTGTCTAGTTTATTGTTGTTATAAACAATATGTTATAAATATACTTGCTTACATGTCTTTGCATAATTAATGCCCTTAGGAAGGAAATTTAAAGATGAAACTGCTGGTTGAAAGAGCATACATACTTAAAAGTTTTATGCCTTAAAGACAGCACCCTGGAGGGAACAAAGCTCTAACACTTTCCACTCTCACAGCCGTGTATGTGAGTCAGGACTTAACTTCTGTTCTCAGGGATCTAAGATAAACTTCTCTCCCAAACTGAGACCCTGTAGTCTGTTATTGCTTTGTTCTTGAATGTACCCCAGTGAGCCACTTGTTGAAGTCTTGTTTCTCAGCTTCTGGGGCTGTAGGGAGATGGTAGAATCTTTACGACATCAGGGCCTGGTAGAAAGGAGTTAGGTACTGGTTCTGTGCCCTTGAACGGAACATTGTGACACAGCACAGCCTCCTCTCTCTTGCCATGAGGTTAACAGACTCCTCCACTACCCACTCCCACCACGATATGCTTCCTCTCCACAGGCCCAAAAGTAATAGACTAACCATGACCTGAGACCTCCAAAACTCTAAGTCAAAATAAACCTTAGTTCTTATTAATTAGTTTTCTTGAGTATGTGTTATGCTACCAGAAAGGTAACTAAGACTCTCACATTACATCTGGGGCAAAAGGCAGCTTGATTCACATTTATATGCTGAAAACTTCTAGAAATATCATTGCTTCCACAGTGGGAGCACAATAGGGGTTATGATTTGGTTTTCAAAGTTTTATGACATAGTGTCTGTTTTCTCCCATTACCTTTGCAACTATTTTCCATGTGCTGTTTTAGCCACACTAATACCCTTGCTTTTCCTCCAATCTCTTAAGTATGTTCCTGCCAGAGCATTTATACCTGCTAATCCTTTTTCTCTGTAACTTTCTTTCCCTGTCTTCCACATGGAACCCATTAAATGTCACATCATCTGTGAGGTTGTCTATCTCAAATTGCAATTCTCCCATCATTCCCTATTCTTTCATTATATGTGCTCTTTACAATAGATGTTTTTTGCACTTAATGTGTATGGGTGTTTTTTTTCCTGCATGGATATATGTGTACCATGTGTGTTCTGATGCCCACATAAGTTAGAAGAAAGCACCAGATCCTGGAACTGGACTCATTGATGCTATAGATAATCGTGAACCATCATGTGAATGCTGGAAATTAAACCCAGGTCCTCTGCAAGAGGGTTAAGTATTCTTAACCACTGAACCATCTCTCCAGAGCATTCTGTCCCAATGTATTATCAGTATACAACACTGTATATTTGTTTGGTATTTGTTTACCATCTCAGTGCATCAAGCAGGAAATTTAATCTCTTTGTTTTACTGTTGCCTTCTCCAAAAGAGAAATGGGCACTCATTAATATATATTGAATGGAGAAATTGGTTTATTAAAATAAAGACTGAACAAAGACAGCTGTAGGCAGAAAGTCAATTGCCACAGCCACAAATGAGATGACTACTACGGAAAGTACCCATGGAGAGGAGCACAGTGAAGCTCAAACACTGATGGGAGTCATATTAGCAAAGTTGTGATCATTTAATATTTATTTGAAGTTAGAAATGGGTGACAAGTGACCTTGAAAACTTCATAGTCTACCGAGGAATATAAAAATGCATGACATATTCTTATAAGCTCCATATTACAAAGTAAAAAAAAAAAGAAAAGAAAGAAATATAAGTTAATAGAAGTCAGAACTGAGGAGACACAACCAGAACCGCAACTGATAAATAAGAGAGATAGTTTAGAAACCCAGGAACATTTCTAAATGGAAATCAAACTGTAGATGTGTAAGAGCGTACGTACACTGTGTGGTGAAGCAAGATAAGACTTTTTCATTACTCGATATTAGTTAAATTTTTGATATATCAGGGCCAATGAGAGGTGGCTCAACAGGTAAAGTGCTTGCTGTCATGCCTGACAATCTGAGTTCAATCCCTAGGACCTCGATGGTGGAAAGGGAATGCCGACTCCCACTGGTTATCCTCTGACCTACACAGAAGCAGTATGCCATGCACACAACACAGTGTAAAGCCTCTAAGATCAGCAGAGGTTTCATTTAAAAAAAATTTGGTATACCAAAGACATTAATCTGGGGAAGGAGAAAGCACAATGGAGCTCCTGCCATCAGAGAACTTGAAACCTATCTCCCACTGTAACATCTTCACCAGAGCTGCCCTTCGGAAAGGCACAGGGGTTCTTAAGCAAGGATTGGTATACAGGAGGAAGGACATGCATGCCAGGAAGGCAGTCTCTGAGCTCAGTTGCAGAGACCGTATGCAGTAGGAATTAGTGAGAAAACAGACAAGGAAATGCTTACAAGGGGAAGTGTGTGCAACTGATTCAGGCAAAGAGAAAACAGTGATCATGAAACTGGGAGAAGGTGTGGAGTCGAGGCAGAGACCTGGCAGAGGTGCAGGCTACAGCTGGAGCACTGAGCCCGCACCTCGGGGAGAGCACTTCTCTCCTACATTTCTCTGAGTCTGTAGCCTCTAGTCTTCAGGAAAAGAATAAAGAAAAGGGTAGTAATACAGTCATCTGTAATCTACAATGAACTCATCTCAAAACTTCGGACAAATAGAACAGACCAAGAGACTATGAACCTAATTAATAAGACCTGAAACCTCTGCCTGAATCAAGGGACCGTGGTGAACAGGTGAAAGACTGAGATCTAGACTTCAGCCTTCACTGTGGCTGACACTGCTCTAGGTGCTCAGGGAATCAGAGGAAGATGGCAGCAGAGTGCATGGGTTATAGAGGAATCGCAGCTGCTGCCTCTAGATAAATCAAGAAACATGAGCAGAAATCAGGAGACATAGCAGCGGTGCCGTTTATTTCCTGGCCATTTCCTCCCCTCTTGGAGTTGCATCTATTTCCCATCATGAGTGGTTCATAACATGTTTATCTGATCAAAATTGGTTTCCGTCGGCTAAAAACTGAATGCTGGACAAATGGCAAGAGCTTTCGTACTTTGTGTCATCTATCATCATTTACTCCCTATTGCAACAAATACTTGGAGACGTGAAAAACAACCGTCCTCTGGACTGAGCACGTGAACCAAAAATGTCTCATTGCCGATGCGTCACCGGGCTCAGCGGTGGATCCCTGGCAGAAGCGCTGGCACTTGTGTGAGGGGTACCTGGCTTAATGGCCTTAAAGGATGCCATAGAAGCAGTGGTTATAATATGCCTATTAAATGATGGGACTGGAGAGACGGCTCAGTTAAGAGTACTTCCTGCTCTTGCAAAGGGCGAGAGTTCAGTTCCCAGGATCCATGGAGGATGGCTCACAACCACCTGTAACTCTAGTTCCAGAGGATCTGACACCCTCTTCTGGCCTCCAAAGGTATACACACACACACACACACACACACACACACAAATAAATGAATCATTTTTAATATTTTATTGTTAGTTAGGTTGTCAGATATTAGCAGGACTAGAAGATGATGGAGCTAGACCTCTTCTACACATCCAACAACTTGTAAACCACAGACTGGAACTACAGGGCTCTAATTATGGATCAAAGGAATGGGACCTCAGGCCCTGAAAGAACAAGTGACATCCTGAGCTGCCAGAAGTCATTAATTGATAATTATCCAAACCTGGCTCCGGGAGCCTTGAACTTCATGAGATTATTTTCTTGAAGGAGTCTTTCTGATAAGAAACAAAGCCATGACATTGTCCCCTCCCTTAAACGCCTATTCAAATGGGCATGTCAATCACCCAGCGAGAAAATGCTCCTCAGGAAGTCTGTCTGTTCAGAACTTTAAAACAGTATCAGCAAGTCTAAAATTAAGATGGGGTGATGGCCCTTTTGCAGGTCTCCAGGCTCACCCTGGAGGGTGCATCATACTACTCCATAATAAACCTGTCCTGGCCCCTCCACCAGACTCTGTATGTCTCATTCAATCCTTTGGATGGAGATGCAAGGCCAAGGAGCCAAGGGAAACCCAGAGTGGGGTCCCAGTAACACTAAGAAATCTAACCCTAAAGATCAAGTTTGACAGTGGATAACTAAGAATTTACAGATTTATTTCACCATAAGACCATTTTTTTGCAGAATACTTTCTGGCATCCAACAAAACACTAATCTTCATCAAAATATAATTTGAGAAATGCTAGTCTTTTTTTAAAAAAAAAAAGAAATAAATGCCCAAGAACAGCTGTGTACATGTGTTACAATTTCATTCTTACCACCAATCATGGTTGAAAGAAGCCACAAGGAGACTGGATTTTCTCTAATCCCCTCATTTTGGTGTGATTATTTTCAGATAAATGGCAAGAGTAAACAAGCATGAAGCTCTCCCCTGTTCCAGAGACACCCTCCTGCACTGAACACAATAAGAAGTCTGTAATGTCATCACTCTGTCCTTGGCTCAGCCAGTAATGCTGCAACCAGCCCTACTCCAGGACAGTGAGTAATACTTCCTCCAAGCAAATGTCTTAATAATTTACAGTTCCTTTCATTTTTTTCTCATGACCTGGGACACAGGTTCATGATGCATGAAAAAACTAATGCAAGTCAGTTAATAAATATTAAATAAATTCTCTTTAGCAATGCATGACAGCAAAACAGAATTCCCTCTTGAAATAGTCTCTTAAAACAGAGCAGAAATGTATTCCCACTATGCTGGGGCTTTGGACCTAGGGCAAACTTATCTCTGTGATGCTGAGTTATACTGGCAAAGTGAAGATATATGGCTTACCTAATTATCTAGATTGTTGTAAGATGTAAAGCTACATGTAAAATATGCCTGGAAATTGAGAGTCTCAGAAACAGTTTTCTTGCTTTCTCAAGGAATCATCTAATTTTGGTCATGGTCTCAGAGTAAATCAGGTATCGACATAATTCATAAGGGTCACAAAGGATTTTTTAGAGGGCTGTTCCTGGTTCTGGCTCAGAATTACTTGACATAGATGAATTTTTCCACAGTTTCTTTTGAGTAAACATTAAGGCTGAACTCCTTTTAACATAACTCAGAGGCCGTGTGCGCTATATCTGATGGACTCTAACTCCAGCCACTGGCCTTACCCTCTCTCTATTGTCTTCACACCCCATCCATACTAAACTTTACTGCCCTCAAATTCTCCTGTCCACTTAGATTATCCCACTCTGTGGCCAAAAAGGTCTATCTACCCCTCCTTGTATTTAATTCAACTTCACCACTCAACTTCCCAGTGGTCTCTTCTCCACACTGCCTTGATAACATAAAAGGAAAGTGAGGTCAAAACTGGCATAGTAAAGAAACCAGACTAGAAACCCCTCTGCACCAAGGCATGTGCAGTAAAAAACATGCATGAAGTACAAATAACCCAGTCTGCCCAGCATGGCTATCACTGAGTCTTTGACCTTCCCCCAGCTCTGGCTTAAGTTGACCCTCCCCTTTCTCTTAAATGAGCTCTTTTTCTGATACTTTCTGAGTTTCTGTCTAAACCACTGTTTAGGGACAAGAGAACCTGAAAATCCCACTGGGTGCTCTCTGGACTTTGATATCGACCCTTAATGCCACTCACCACTGTGTGAAATTACTTCCTTTTCTAAAGTGTAGCTCCTAGAGTCTGGGCGTTTTTGTATTTTCAACACTATCACTAGATTTTACAATACTGTTTTGATTTTAAGAATAAACCCTACATGTGTGAAGTAAGCTCAGCCTACTCAGGTGCATGCCCATATCAAGCAGTCATAAAGACTGAGTAAGAGAAGAGTAAGTTTCAGTAGCAAACTTCAGGACACCATTGCCTACAGGGAGGCTCTATTGAAGGAGAAGGGGGTGGAGGGAGAGGAGGACAAAGACAAGAGGAGAAAAAACAAGAAGAAAGAAGAAGAGGAGGAAAGGGTAAGGAAAGAGAAGAAGAAACAAAACAAAAGGGTAAATCAAGGAAGAATGAGCATTTAGTTTGACTGGTTTTTTTCCTGCTATCTGCCACAGAAAAGGAAAAGTGAAAGAAAGGATGTATCCCCAGTGGCATTTTCTTATAGAAGTCTGCCTTAACGTCTGCTATTCACAGGCATCAGACAGCGCATTCTACTTTAAGTGGCTCTGCGAGACAGGCTTTAATTTTTATTCTATTTATTCAAATAAGAAGAAATAAAATTAGCAGCCAAATTTGTTTAAAAAAAATCACATGTGAAATTATCAAACACAGTTATGGAGACTAGAAATGTATTAAACACACACAGTGAACACTACTGTACATATTTGTTGATTAAAGGGTCTGTTTTTAAAAACTAGCTGTCAATGCTTTCACTAAATTTCCTCCTGAAAATCTGCTCTACTCACTTTTTAAAGTTTCAACAAACTAAATTTATAAAATAAGAAACCTTTCCACAATGAAAATGTGGGCCAGCAGGATGTTTCAGCTGCTTAAGGCACGTGCAGCAGGCCTGAAATCCGATGTCCATCCCTGGGACTCACATGGAGGGAGGAGAGAGAAAACTCCAAGAGTTGTCCCTGACCTCCACGCGTATGCCCCCCATAACTAAGCAAGTAAATGTAAAAGTGGACAAGGATCAGTTGATACAAAATTTTAAAAATTTATCTCAAATGTTGCTTGATGAGAAGTAGTTTTAATATAGGTGGGGGGATGGGAAATCCAGACTATAATGCCTAATTTTAGGAAACAATGTTACTTTTTCATATCTCGCTTCATTTCAGAACTTAATATTTGCTTATCCCCGATGTGTACTTAGAAAGCTATTTCTGCTTCCTCTATGACAATTGTTATCCAGCAACTCATAAACAGAATAAGAAGGAGATGTCTAGAAGGTAAGTAGATGAGGTAAGTAGATGAAAGCACCAAGAGAGACTTCAGATAAACAAGTGTGTGTGTGTGTGTCTCTGTGTACGGAATAGCCAGGATGGAAATAGTCGAGTTGCGAGCAACGGCTTGGAGGACAAACAAACCACAACCCCTCTGAAGAATAAAAGGTGAGAGAAGACACCAAGGCCTTCATCCATAGACTCGCAGTCCATCCAGCATCTGGACTCACTAACTGGGGGCAAGCAGGTGTTCTCAAGAGATGTGTAGTCAACACAGGTGAGGAGAAGTCAGCACCCTCTTGTCATTTCAACCCCCACAAAACTGAGGACCGGCTGGTCCGTTATGGTTTCGGAAAGACACATACGGTGTCAGTGAGAAAGAGGACTGTAGTCAATGCCTTCCCTGTCACTTTAATCTTAATTGGAAAGCATTGGCGAGCTCTTTGCTCTAGAGACAGCTCTTTATCTTAGATTTTTCTCCAAATATGCATTCTGAAATTACAAATTATTTTCAGTTTTATATAAGTAGCACTCCCTCCATAAATGGTGAGAAGACCTCTTGTGCTTCAACACAAAGAATTACATTTCTTAGGAAATGGAATTAAAAAGGTATTGTATCAGATGCCAATTACTTCTCTTCGGACCCATTTTAATTGGGAAGAGAGAGAGAAAGGAGAAGGGAAGGGCAATTTCAACTTCAGATGATGCACAGACAACTGAAAAGCAGAGCACTTCCTTGTGTGCATACAGCATGTTTTTCTTCCCAAGCTACATCAATGCTTAGGTCATAGAATAATTATGCTTTGGTCCAAGTCCTCAGTATTCATACAGGAAAAATACAGTACCTCTGGAGGGACTTTCTGCTGGCTGAGTCACTGGAAGTAAGTTGGTTCAGTGAATGTAACTGTTTTTCCATCAGCTAGTTGCTAGAATAAAGACAGAGTTGTTTGCAATGTCTGAGTCCTATAAGATTTCTTAAGGAAATATAAAGCGTACTACTGAAGGAACGGAGTTCATTCAAAAACTTGCTATTTGGTAAGATGGAAGGCAGTGACCCCCATAGGAAAAATTGGGAGAGGACCACTTGGTGTAATGCATCTATTACACCAAAGTAAGTGCAAAGAAAGGTTCATATGGCATTCAAATCTCTCTCAAGAGAAAAATCTTTGAAGCTGGAGCTCTTAATATGTCTCTCTGTTAACTGTGCTGGTAGGTAAGGCAGGAGTTGGCACAAGAACAGAAAGGTATTGGGACCACTGAAAACAAAGTACAAAGCTTTAGAACAAAGGTTTGCATGAATATAAATCCCATCACACCAAAGACCATTAAACAAGACTATTAGACGAACTGGGAAATCCATCCAAACATGAGAGCCCTAAGTTTTACATCCTTTTATCTGGAGCTCATATTTATTTATGCTGCCAAAAGAAAGGGCAGGTCAAGTAGCTCTGTAAACACGTGTCTGGTGATCATGGCAAACCCACCCCAAAGAACATGCAAAGACTGAGAAGATCTCCTCCAACAGAACCTTTTACTGGCTCTTGGCATTTAGAGCCACCTCCATAAAATGACCAAAGGTTTGTGGCTTTTGTCTCTTTTGTTAGGCATGGCCTGCTGTGTTGCCCTCTCTCTCCATAACACCTTTCTCTGCGGAATGACCTCTCTGAAAGTCCAGTCCCACCTGCCTGAGGGACACATTATTACCAGATCCGATAGTCAGAGGACTTTATTTTCCTAAATACAACAAGGTTTGGGGGCCCGGGCGGAGGCAGGTGCCCTTTTGTTTGCTCATTTGATTGCTTTCAGAGATGACTAAATGCTACCAACAAGGCCAGCAAAAAGCTCTCTTGAAATCTGGTTCCAACAGAGACTGGATACTTCTTTTTTCTGGTAAATCACAAATGCTAGTCACTGTGGGCTCCCATTGCCTGTCTTTCCTAAACTGTGATTAAAGCCTGTATGGAAAAGGAAGGCACACCCATAATTTATAGAAGCACGAGATATAGCTTACAGTAGAAATGTACTGCAATTGTTCAATCCTGTTGTGACACAAACTATTCAAACATCCTAAAGCATGAGCCAACATGCTTCCTCTTCGTGCATTTGTGCTGCTCCTTTGTCATTTGTGCCTACATACATTTTTTCCTTGGTTCTAGGCATGCAATTCTTCAATCAAGGCTAGAAAGACTCAGTCCTATAGTTTACCAGCGTCGACTGTAAATGCTGTAAGAACAAAGCAATTGAAAATCTGACCTCAAACCTTTCTGCTATCATAAGCACCACTGTGTCCTTGAGACTCTTTTTGAGATTCAGTCTTACGACAATTCTAACACCGGTGAGCAAATAGTGATTTCTGTGTCCTAATAACTATGGTGGTATCTACTAGAAAGAAATCTTTGTGGTTTTTTGTCGTTGTTGTTTTTGTTGTTTTGCCGTGGTCACAGGTGGTGTGTCTCACCCTAATTGCTTTCTCTCACATCACATGCTTCACATCCCTTGCACTGGAGAGCAGATCCGTGGCATGAGTGAAACTAATTTTCTGGAAAGCAAGATTTCCAAGTGTGGACTCTATTTTGGGTGACTCAACAGTGCCACCTTCAAGAGAGTGTACTGATCTTAATGCCTGTTTCATTTTTTCAACACAATACGAGACAAGCCTCTCTTTTCAGTTGCTGACTTTCTCACTGCAATGAGAAATGTACATTAGAAACTAATATATGCCCACGAACCTCATTTAAAAAATTCTTGTGGCATTCCCACTGAGGCACATGTTTGCCTCCTAAATTCTGTTCCATACCCTGCATGTCATCTTCATGTGCTCCTGACTTTGAGTCATAGTCTGTGTTTGGTCTGTAAGGTATAGCTGTTATTTTTCGAAGATGTTGTTTTCAAAGCCTATGACGGTATACGTTATCCTCAACCCAACAGAATAAACACCACCATTCGCACTCTCTGAACTGGGGAAATTCCACAATACAGCTAGACAGATAGTACTGCCATCAACCCACCCCTTATCTGTGTCTTACCTTTGTCTATCCAATTCTGAAAGGTTCAAAGGAATCCTACTCTGTATCCTGCCTAGTAATGGCTGATAAGTCTTGAATGGCCGCCCTCTACTGCCTAGCCTATCTCTCAGAGCTGAGAAAGCTAGAAATGCAGAGTCCTCAAGTGAGATGCAGATCCTGAGCTGCAGGAAACCTGAGCAGCTGTGCTGACAGGGAGCCATTGCAGCATCTAGTTCGCCACCCCCTCCCCTCACACCACCCATGCCTCTGATGACATCCCTAGCCCACAAAATGGAGTAGGCAGATTTTGAAAGGCGGCTAAACAGTCCCTTGTCCTTTAGGATCCTCAAGGAGAAATTGCCACTGAAATTTTATTAAAGCCTGTTTTTATGGCAGTTTATACCAGGGGCCATAAAAATGTATCATTCTCTTCAGCCCAAAAATTCTACTCCTGGGAATGTGTCCTAGAGAAATAACTTGACAGAAGAAAACAAATAAGTGCACATTGACATTATTTGTGGTTCGGTCCAAGGAAGCAAAGAATCCTAAGAAATCTAACTATACAGTAAGGGATATTTAAATAAATTACTGGGAATAATCCAGCAGAGTTTTACATAGCCAAAAAAATTATAATTATAATCTTTTCATATACTATTCAGTAAAAATGAGTAAAAATGTTCCTTCATCATGATGATTACAACTATAAGAAGAAGAAAAATGTATATATATAGACAAACGATAACCTGGGATATACAAAAATAATCGTTAGGATTGTGGAGTTATTGGTGATCTTCCTTGTGTTGAAATTCACTTATGCCGTCATTAAAATCAACAGCAGTGCTCTAAGAACCAGTCTCTCCTTCAGACAAAGGAAGGCAGCTGAGCTTATCTACTCCTTCCCTAAAGCAACTCACACTTCCAGTATGTCAGATTTCACTGGGAATCGAAGATACATTCATTCATTGTGAGTCTGAAATCTAATGTGCTCTGATCGTTTCTCTTCCTCCATCCTCCGGACTTAGAAGACTGTATGGGTACTTTTTACTGTATATTTCTGTAATTGCTCTATTTTTTTCAAAAGCCAGATGTTTATTTTCCCTTCACGTACTAACTTTCCCTGCATCTGAGCATTTTCTAACTAATGGTATCACAGAAGACTGTCACCTGGGTAGCAGGCGTGATAGAGTTGTCATGTCTGCATGTATACAAACTGGGTCATAGTTTATGTGATTGTCATTCTACTTGAGTTATTTGCATCTTTGGTACAGTGAAGGATACACTTCACCACTGCCTCATAAAGATTACTCTGCCACTCAGCACTAAAATGTGATTGTATATGTGCAATATCATAAATGCTAGGCAACACAATACGAACAGTAGTAAGAGAAGATACTTCACAAGGGAGGAATGTCTACAATTCCATGTCTTCTCTAAAGCAACCAGTTCATCTCACTTACATTTCCTTGATTATATAAGCCCAAAGATAGCAAAGGATGACAGGAAATCAGTGTGAAATGGTATCTTGATAATTGTAAGGTAAAATTTTAAGATCATGGCTTAACTGCTGAGCGTGTTTTAGTGTTATATAAAATGACACCATTTATGAGCCAATATCTGCTGGTAACTTAACAGAATAATTGGCAGTGCTACCCAATGGCCTGACTCTGTCCTCAGCTACTTCTCCTTTCTCCTACTTGACAAATATGATTTATGTAGTTTGCGACACTTCTATGCCAGAGACATTAAACAGTAAATAAGGTGACATCAAGTAAAGAGTAGATCCTACAGAATGTTCTGTGACGTGTCCATCACTGAGTTCAGTGTTGTTAATTGTTCACCAGAAGTAAGAGCAGACATCTGAGGATAAACATCTCTATGTATGGGCAGACTGACCCTGGCAGAGAGAGACCCTAGCAAGAAGACACTGAAGATGAGGAGTGATGGATGATATGATAACATTAGGAATCATTTTTCCAATTTATATTTATACAGTACCCCCACATTGAGACATATTTTATTTTTATCTAAATGTTACTAGTTTGAATTAGGAGATAGCCACGGGCCAGAGGTTGCAGGCATTGTGGTATTGTTGCTTAATTAACTCTTAGAATCAATAGCCTTGTATCTGCCTCCACAGCAAAGTATTCACAGAGTAGACTGATATGGTAGGAGCCTGAACTTACAGAAGGATATGAGCAATAGTTCATCCTCATGCTGAGGTAAATCTGATGTCCACAACGTAGTCTCACAATTTTTGTGCATGAAATTGTTGTTTTGTATACTGTCAGAACAGCTTTACCTGGGAAGAATTGGTGTCCCAGGTATTTTAATTTGGTTTGATTTGAAGCACTCTTTACTGACAGCATGCAGTTTTGATGATGACTCCTATTAGATTATTCACAGTTATGACTACGATGTAGGTGTCAAGAACATATTACACTAGTTCCCCTTGGACATTGCCCTCTTGTTGACCCAGTGTCAACCCAATGACCACACTGAGGGGTCAAAGAATGAGGGCTAAGGGCCCTCTATCTCTTCATCCACAACATGCTTGCTAACAAGTCTGTACTGTGACGTATCTGAAACTCAGAGTATTGCAGCCTTCATGAGACCACACTGGAAACTGATCCCTATTGAAGCATCCCAAAGATAAAAGCACTTCTGCAGAAGGTAGAGCTGTTTCAGGTGCCCGCATTCTATCTCAGTCCCATATACATGCAAAGGCTGTGAAGAGATGGGAAAACAAGAAGCATGCTTTAGTCTTTCTACCTTGTGTCCTAATACCCTGTTGCCTATCCATAGAAGTTCCTGAAACCTGAGACTCCCACTGAGCCTGAAGCAAATGTCACCTTTCCTTGAATATGGGGCTCTCTCGTTTCTCCCCATCACTTTCCCTCTTCTTAACCCAGTCTTCCTGGAGAGAGCTGGGCAAGTTGGTCTGGACAAGAGTTTATGCTTAAAGTAGGGCTCTGTTCAAACACAAGCAAAGCCAGTACTCACATACCTGCGAGTTACCAGAGTGACTCCTTATGAGACAGGCAAAGAAACTCTGCAAAAGTAGTGCATCCATGGATGACAAAGAGCTTGGATGCACACCTGCTGTTGCTCTCTCCCTTTACCTTGGTTACTTTTGTCACTACACGCTAAATTTACGTGTTTGTGGTTTTCTCCAGCCAGTAGACTACGCATTAGAAAACAGCAAGGTTGGTGTCCTCCGTGTTTCCTGGGACCCAGGTTCTACCCATCAGACAACAATGCCCCTGAATGAAGACAATCACTGTCACACTTCTCAAGTTTCTCACGCTTTTTCCTTCACTAGATGTCACAGGTGCTCCAGTTAATAGTAACCATCAAGGAGTCCGTATGACAATCATGGAAAAGATAAAATATTCCTAAATTTAATCTTAATTTTTGTTGATCACTAGTGTTGGAGAAGTTTATCTTTAATTATGCTTAAAATGTTTCTACGCACTGATGGGTGAGGGGCTGCCTAGGCTTTTGGCGGTTTTGTATTGTCTGCAACTATTGGATGATGTGTGTGGGGGGGGGGGGTTAATTGCTAATGATCTGCATGTGCTATCAGTAGAATGCCTGAGGAGTTCTGAAAGAATAAATAAATACACCTGAGCTCAGATACTCACGGTTCCGCTGTCAATCGAGCATCGCACTGGCCAGGATGGTGGTTCCCTCTGCTGAGGTCTGGCAGGGCTTCCACCTATGAGATAAAAATAACACTTGTTGCCTTTGATTAAATGTCAAGGAATGAAATACCTGATTTTTACCACCACCCAGCGAGGTGTAACATTAGTAAACCTATCTCACTGTTTCACATACAAACTAACAGAGCAGAACTTGTCAGGATGAGGTTTGAATTCATGACTTTTTGACCGTAATTTTTTTCTTTAACCTTCACGTCTTGGAGTTGTTATTCTACTATTCTTCCCCTTGCTCTAGCCATGAAAAAGCACCTCCTTTATATTTTTCACAGGGCAGACTGTACAGTGCTTTCAGCATGTTCATTGTGCTTCCTTCATCAGCTTTCTCCTCTCATTTCATTCAGCACCATAAGATCTGCATTAATGGGGTGGGGGTGCATGTGCACTGTGCGTGCCTGTGTACAGAAGCCAGAACTCAACCACAGATGTTATTTGTCACATGCCATCCACCTTTGTTTTTCTTGAGACAAGGTCTCTTGCCCAGTGGAAACTAAGCTAGATGACCAGTGAGCCCCAAGAATCCATTTCTGCCTCCCCCAGTGCTAGGAACATAAGCCCACACAACCACACTTTTCTCTTTAACCTTGGTATTCAGGACTGATCTCAGCTTTACAGACTGGGCCATCTACAAGCCCACCATTTTGAAATCAGTGAGAATATGCTGGAGGAAAAGCAAGCGTTAAGGTCCTGGGCAGAAGCAGAGGCTGTTTGAGTAGGAAGAAGGTCTGCACTGGGCTGGACAGTGACAGTCAGGAGAATGTAGTTTGGAGTCATGACTGCGCAGCAGAGCAGACACTGCTCAGGCCAGCCACACAGCTGTATGCCGAGGCTGTGCCTTCAGTGTGGCCCTGGTGAGCAGCAGGTGCCCCGTCTGTCTTTATTCTGTATACGCCCTTCCGTTCCCATGGTCACGCCATCAACTCTTACAACTCAGAAGGAAGAAACAGAAAGATCACAAGTTCAAGGCAGCCTAGGCTATTGATGATACCCCCAAAACAAGCAATCAAATAGATAAAGTTCACCTTACACATGAGTTCGAGTACACTTGAGACATCTTGGTCACATCAGGAAGAAATGCCCACATGGGTTTTCACTCTATAACTGAGGTTAATGAAAGGATGATGACTTTGGGTGTTGAATTGTTAGGATTTTTTTAAGCCTGGCTCTGAATGTCACCTATCTTCATATCTGTATAAATGTGACAGTCACTGACTCCTGAGTGATTCATGTTTTGTTTTGTTTTGTCAGGAACAGGTTCTGACCAAAAGTTCTGTTGCCCCTGAACGTAAGCTGGCTCGGAGAAGAGTGTTTGTGTGGACACAGCACCAGTCTCGGCTACTGGAAACACAGGCATTAGGATTCTCCTCAAGGTCAGTTACACAGGACAGCCTCTAGGTTCAGTAGTTCTAACAATGAAGTAAATGTAGGGAATGACACAGGCACTTGATGTCCACATGAGCATTTCAAGTCTCTGCTAATTCTTTTGTCAAATAAAACTGTTTAAGCATTTGCCGTGTGTTGGTGTCCTGACACAACATAAAAACTTGGAAACCCCATTTGCCTGGTGGTGTAAACACCTATAAAACATATTCTTTCCAGTGGAAATAAAGGGCCTTATTTCATGCAGAAAATGGCAGAGAGGGCGGAGAAGCCCAGCTAAGGGTCATTTAGCAAATAAGAAGTTGTTGCTTTGTAAACATACATGAAGCAATGGGTCATGTTTGTGCCTTATATGGAATATTGTCCCACTGGTGTATGGCCTTCATTTCTCAAAATAAGACTGTGCTGTTTATCACACTCAGAGCATGACATCACTTCTCAGCACTGCAGATTAGGGAAAGAGAGAGAGGACATGGAAAGAAAGGAAGAGGGAAATGGGAGAGGGTTAGAAAGAGGAGGAGAGGGAGGGAGGAGGAGAGGGGGAGGAAGAGAGAGGATGGAGGGAGAGAGGGAAAGAGAGAGAGAGAGAATTTCTCAGCAAAGGTGGACTCTGAGTTAATGGGATTTGCACCCTATATTTGCCAAGAAGACCTAGTTTCTTGTCATAGCACATACCTTTGTAAAACCTGATGGCAGTGATTTTGATTTCTGTCTCTTTTTATTCTGACTTCCTTTGTATCACAATCTTTTCCTGTGTGGAGCAACAGTGGTGTAATCATGAGTCATTTTAGTTTTTAAGCTAGGAAACTGAATGATGCGTACACTGAAGTGGGGCTAAACAGTCTTTTCTGCTAGGTTATGACCTGCCATTCCAGTGTAGAAACGATTTCCTGAAATCCTCCCATAGCCCAATGCTCCAGCTTGCCAGCATCATCCCTCCTGAACTGCATAGCCAAAAGGTACACCGTGACATTCAGAGGTCATAAGCTTCTCCAGCACCAGAATTACATACACAATAAAGCAGAAACCAGGGTCAAAGCAGAGGAAGCCAAAGCTAATTCCTCACTGGGATTCTGTTTACACACAAGCATGATCAAAACTGAAACTTGCTTGTCTCAGGAGTGTGCTTAATTATGCAAATGCACCACTCCCTTTTATGAGAATCCTTCTTATGTAATAGATCACAGATCATAAGCCTAAAGTTATCAAGTAGTTCTTGCATCCTGAAATATTAAATTGAATTGTACTTTAGAATATTTGATAGAGATTGACCAAATAAAGCCTGCTGGTTGTAGACGGAATAGGTCACAATATTGTACCAGCGCAGTGAAATATAATGAAGAGAGGAGTATAAATATCCATTAATAAGTAACTGAGATATAAGATTAATTTGACTACAAGTGCTTTCAGCTAAATAAAACATGGCAGCAATTTAAAATGCATTGCACTGCTCTTGTTTATGGTTTAATCTCAGTTTCATTTTATATTTTGCAGAATTAATGATAGGTTTAAAATTGAAATGTGGTAATAAGAAAAAAATAAATTTAGGTAGAAAGATTTAAAAAATTAAGTAGAAAAATAACATTGTCAGGGCTGTGCATGATGGTGTATGTTTCTAATGCCAGCACTTGGAAGGCAGAGAAGATGGGTTTTGGTGCATTTGAAGCCAGAACAGTCCTACACATAGTGAGTTCAAGGGTAGCCTGGGTTGCATGTTAAGGCCATGTCTCCAAAATAAACAAACAGCAAAAGAAACAGATTGACCTAAATTTCATATCTTCAAGTTTTTTGACCTCTTATTCTTTAATTATATATGTATATGTGTGTGTGTGTGTGTGTGTGTGTGTGTGTGTAACATGTATATATATGTAACATGTAACATGCTGAGTTCATTTATTAATGTTCATATATATGTGTGTGTGTGTGTTTAGGACTGACCAAATGGGAAATAAACAAGGAGGCTCATCCCTGGAGAAGATTGAATCTTCCTCTCTCAGAATCAGGGAAGCCTAGTAGTGCCACTTCTTTAAGCCGATGTAATTCCTAACTGGATTGTAAATATTCATCCTTATACCCACAGAGAAGTGTAGTTCTCACCTCTCATCAGTGAACCTTTTTACAGCGGACAAAGACCGTTACAGCAAACCACAACTGGTCAAGATACAGGGAACAACTGATGGTGGGGTGCCTAGATCCAGTTGATACCTTGTAACAGAACCCCTACATCTTGGGCTCAGGGAACATCAGAGTAGATACACAGAAAGATTGTAAGATAAAGAACTCCATGATGTCTGGTGTGGGAGGTACCTTCTATACACGACAGGGAGGCTGCACCCATGAAATCTCAACACTCTAATTGTCAAAAGAAAACCTGAAGAATGAATCACCAAAAGTTTTATATTACAGTGGAAGCTGAAATTTGAAGTATCATGAGCATGAAAAAAATTATGATACCAGCATTCTGCCAAATTATAAGTTTAAAAATCAAAGTGAATACAAAAGTCTTGAAAAATATGTAATTTGTGTATTAATGTCCACCACAAGTAGGGGTTTGGTTTGGTTACTTAGTTGGTTGATGGTATGGTTGGTTGAAATTTTGTTGTTATCAGTCTGGTTTAGTTTGGTTTGAGATATTAAGTATTGAACCAAGCACATCAAAATTGCTAGAATAGCACTCTACCACTGAGATGTTTTTTCCAGATCCCATCAGACTAGTGAGTATTATCAAATCACATAATATTTCAGAATAGATACTACCCAAGAACATTTAATAGAAAGGAATGTCTCAACCTGCATCAGAGAAGCACCTGTTAGCATGGAGACACACTACTGGCCCAGGCACAGAAAATAAGAGACTATAGAATAGTCAGCCCTAAATAGAACTCATACATTGCACTCCCTCCTCCAAAGGCTCAGGGATCAGGGCAGAAAAGGAGGAAGACAGAGTGGAAGAGCCAGAGGCAGGAGATGACTGCCAGAACAGTGTCTTGCTGATGCAGCAGGGCAGCTGCTCGTATCTACACGAACCTACAGCTGTTGTAACATCATGCAAGAGACCAGCGAAAGTCTGAACAAGACCATGGAGATGGGAGTACAGAATGAAATTCTACCCCTAGCCGAAGAGCTATTGGCAATTCATAACTGCTGGGAGAGGAAAGCTCAGTTTCCATAAAAATGTTAGCCCCTGATAAGTCGACCATGCTCCAGTGGAAGAGCACACATCCAAAGTGATTTGGCCAGCGTAAATTGGCCTTGATAGGAGGAAATAGGACACAGTGTTGAGTGTGAAGGGAAGGGTGGATGGATCTAGAAAGAGGTGAAGGAGGGAGAATAAATATGATCAAAATACATTATAAGAAATTCTTAAAGAATTTCTAATTTTACTTGCAAAGCGAAGTTTTATTTTTTTATTTTTCTATGTTTTGACAAAAGTCTTACTAAACATTTGTTTGACATTCCAAATGGAGGCGTGGATAACCTCAAATAAATGCTTCCAGATGATCAAATAAGCTTTGAATCAGCCATGATAGAGCAAAGATTATTGCCTGTCTATTATCATTATAGAAAATTATAATTTAAACTGTTTTTCATCTGAGTGGGCAAAGAGAATGTAACTAAAAATGCAGTAATTACAGAAGTACATCAAGAAGCTAATTAATGAAAACACTTATTTTCAAGGTTGTGGTAATTTTATATCTGCTTGCTTAATTGCATAACTTTTGGTTTCCCATTTCAAACAAATAATCATTTTATCCATAAGCATATACAATATTCTTCTTATTAAAGAAAGTTCCAGACATCTTAAAAATGGCAGGCCCAACATAACCTTGACTTGTTCATGAACTATAATTTGTAGACTTTAGAGAGTTTCTTTATTCAAACAAATTGGCTAGTTGGTTATTTGATAGCATTTACAAATGGATTAAAGTATGGGTTGAGCGAATTTAATTAAAATGGATTAGATTTTCTGTGGCCAAACCATATCAAGATATTTAAACACCTTCTTAACTTGAAGAAAGCTACGAAGGGTAAATGTTTTTCTCTATTCTAGAAATATCAAGTGCTATATATTTGAAAATGTTTCCCAACATGATTTATATTGAACATCCAATTTTCAAAGTTCACAATGAATAGTGATAGTCCATATTCATGGTTATGCTCATGAGCAAGATGAGACTAACTCAGCCTTGCCCTGTAGTCCGTGGCCCTGGTGCAGTCAATGGATTTAACAGGAGGATCTGAAGATCTTTCCAGTTACCGTCTATGTTCCATGCTTAGAATAACTCTGGAGACCGGGACGAGTTCTAAGAACATAGTACCCTCTCCCCTTGCCAACAACGACCCGTTTTCTCTGCAGCATTTGGAGACATGAGAAGTCATTCCTAAGGATCCATATTGTTTTTACCTTGGCTGAGACGCTTAGGTAAAACAGTTTGCATACTTCCTTTCTTATATCTGCTCTCTCCTCCACCATAACAAGAAACGACGCAAGGGCAAAAAAAAAAAAAAAAAAAAAAAAGATCCTCTAAAACAATTCAGTGGTGGAAAGAGAGTAGATGGGTGGCATTCTTAAATTAAGATTAAGGTTGTGTTTTCAACCTGCCACCCTTCTTCAGTACTTACAGTCATCAGAAATAAGGGCGCACATCCCGCCTGCAAGAAGTGATCGTAATAATTAGTGGCACAAGCTACGCTCACAGAAAGCTATTAAAGGAAATGAGAGCTCGGCAACTTTGTGACACTCCTTCCATTTTTCATTGTTTTGTTGATGAGCAATTGGAATGGCTGTAATTAAAATAATGCTGTAATTCTATTTTTAGTAGATCTGTTCACTGTCACAACTTAATATATGGCAATAAAAAATAACCTGACAAATGTAATAGCATAAACAGAAAGCAGAAGGTGCTGCTGGGATGCCGGTTCGTAGGTGTACAGAAGAACCTCTGCAAAACATAGGACATTCCCAGCAAAGATTTTAAATGTCTTTACATAATATAAATAGTTTCCAACTACTCTAAATCCACAAGTGACAAGTGTATCATTAACCCAAGAAGCACTTGTTCTTGACTTAATGATAAAGTTACATTGGCTACGTGTAGGAAAAGAGACTTGAACCTCAGTGGTAGCGGGCAGGGAGTCCCAAGACCCATAGGGATGGTGATGGAAAAGTGCTTTGGGTGCCATTTCAAAGTGACCTCAATTCTGTCACTTGGACAGGGTTTGGGCATGGCTGCCAGAGGATATCCGGTCCCCAATACGACAGTATTGGAGATGACAGAACCAGTGGGAAGTGAGACTGGAGGGAGACAGGTCACTGGGGACCTTAACTTCCAGAAAGGTTTAAATTACTATGGGATCCCAGTAAATTGCTTTGAAAGAACTTTTCTGTACTCTGGCCTCTGTCTCACCAAATGGTCTACTCTGCACACGCTACTGCCATTGTGATGCCACCAAAAGGTTCTCAAGAGGTGGAATCAATGAGGTTGATGCATCTTGGACTTTCAGCCTCCAAAACTATAAAATAAACAAACCTGTTTTCTGTATAAAGCACTCAGACTGAAGTCTTTCATCACAGCTGTGGAACACAGATGAATACTTCAGATAGTTGATGGTGTCTGAGAATCTAGAAGTTCACTAGTTGTCATTCAAAATTGACACGAGAAAATGGTCCTTGGCACTGCAAAGCAACTAGTCAGGCTAAGCTGAGATCCTGGACTCTGGGCCTGAGAGACAACATCTGTTTTAAGCTCCTTTCCCCAGACAAGTAAGTCCCCAAACCATTCAGCACAGACGCTTGTCTCCTTCCCATCTCCATCTGCAGGAAAAACGGGACTTCTCAATGCAGCTAAAATGACTTACATAAAAAGACAGACATCAAGAGGAAGAAAATACCCCCTAGTGGAAACGAACCTCCTTGTTACGGGGAGGACCGTTAAAGGCCACACTACAGTCACAGCACGTATCCATCAGCGCCGTCTTGGCTGCCTCCTGCTCCCAGTAAAGATGAGACAATCGCAGCCTGACAGCTATCCATCATGAACCTTATTTTCCTGTTTGCTCAGGACAGGGAGGAATGGTGACTGAAGCATCCATGAGGTATAAATCTATCTTTCCTTGATTTTCGTCCTTGAAGAAGACATTCTACATTACTTATCACTTTTCAAGTCAGAAGATCCACATAACGGATGCCATTAATAGCATCAATAGCCCCAGCCAAGATTCTTAGCCTTTCCATAGGTAGACAGGTTCCTATTATCCAAAGAGAAACTTCAAAAATTCCTGAAGACTTGCAACTCAAGTTACTTTCAGACTTACTGTCAGGAATCCCAGCTAAGATACATTCAATTGGATAAAAATTGAATACAACAGATCAGAACTCACAACTTACTGAAACAGGATAGAAAAAAAATGATACTTTTTTCTTTATAAAAGCCATATATTGAATAGAAAGTAAGTAAAATCTTAGATGCATAGCTATCATTTCTGGGAAAGAGAAAATAGTCTCCAAATTCTGTTTGTATAGTCTTTCCAAGAATTTTCAGACTAGCTTTCTGAAAAAGCAAGAACTGCCCAGCACCCCAACTTCAGTTTGTGTTGAAAGCAACAACATTATGAGTCTTCCTTCTAAACCCCCCTGAAAAACTATGAAGCCCATTCTTGTTAGCAACGAGACGTTGGTTCTTCACAGGATCAGATAGTGCTATAATACTGTCGTTGAAGGATGGAGCTCACCAAAAACTGTGTTATCCTGGGCAGATTCTTGGCATCCACTGTCCGAAGAGTTCGCTTTCCATAATATGGGGAAATGGTGACTACTCACAGAACTTCTGGTCTAACTATAAAGCATGCCAGAAGGTGCCTAATACTTAAGAGCCCAGTGATGCTGCTGACATGGGTAAAGTGCAAACAGCTGATGGTCTGGGTTCTGAAGGCACATTCTAATGAACGGTCAGAAAACATTGAAAGCTCCAGAAAGGCTAGATGGATTCTATAGAACGACTCTACTCTACCATTATAGCATGGAAATACTATGCAGGAGTCTCGCTGTCTCCTAAGAGTATTTTGTTTACCAAGTAAGAAACGAGTTGATTTGGATCTTGAGCCACCATTGGCCAATCCTGTTCTAAACATCAGTCTTCTCTGTTTGTTCCATGCTGTATGTAATCCAACAATCTAAGGGTGGTGTTTTGTATTATTCCTGGACTCAGTTTCCTATCACACATTTTCCTACTTATGGCTTCAAACCTTGAATGGATCCGTAAGCCTCAAGATTTGTATCTTCCTTTTCTTGACCTTGGACATGATGATACTGGTTCATCTGACAGACTGTGCCATTTGCCTGCTTCCTCTGCTAATATTCACGACCTGGGTGTGGTTCTTAACTTGATGATACCTACGTGAACTCTCAGTTGAACAAATTAAGAGCATCCATTCACCTTATGGTTACAAACACTGAAGTGTTATCTATATTTTGCATTCATATAGTAGTAGATTCCAGGAACAAAAATGTGAGTAGGACCTGCCCAAAGATCCACCTTCACGTGATTGGGCATCAATATGATCTCACCTAAAATATGTTCAAGCTGCCTTGTGAGTCCAGAGAAGGAAGTGTCTTGCTCACCTTGGGATCCCTCTAGTCAAGGAACGATTCACTGACTGGTGTCTTGAGCCTAGCCTCTGCCTGGAGGACTCCTATGCATCTGTTACAATTTGAATATGAAATCCCCCTTGCAGGCTTCTGTGTTGAATTCTTAGTTCTAGCTGGAAAATGCTATTTGGGAGGTTCCGAAACCATTGGAGAGTGGGGCTTAGCTGGCGGAATTATGTCACTAAGGGCATGTATTTTGTCCCAGACAGCTGTCTACCCTGTACCCCCATGAGATGAGCACCCTCTGCCGATGCTCTGGCCGCCATGCTCTACCTCACCTTGGACCCAGATTTAATGGAGCCAAGGACTAAACACTGAAACTTGAAATTGTGAACTGAAAGATTCCTTCTTAGGTTTTACTGTTCAGACAGCTTGTCATAGCAACTGTCTAACACAACAACCTTTGAATCTTGGCTTAACCGCCCTTTTTCAGAGAACCGTTCTGACATCCATCATTTCGGTGCATGAAGCACTCTGGAAAAACGATTAGTAGTCGAAAAAATTGTGAAAAAAGAAAGAAAGAAAGGAAAAACAGCGTTCCACTCTGTTTCTATGAGTTTTGTATGCTTTGGATCCCACCTACAAGGGGCTAAAGCACTACGCATGTGGCAGTATCTGACACTGTGCGGCATCAGAACACCACACCAGTCACTTTGGGTACATTCCCTTGTTATTTATCAGTTATACCAAGGAAAACTCCTCAGGGCTTAAAACTCCTGGGTTGCAGCCATCAGTCCCACAGTCCTGCAGTCTTGGTTTCCCCCAAGAGGATGAAGCTCCTTCATGATTTATAGGCAACCCCATTCCCATAGACTTGTTTATAGCAGATGGCGTGGCTGGTACAACAGTAGCCCCAGCGACGTACATAATCCAGTGCCAGCCCAGTGCGCCACGCCATTACACCATGTCCCTGGGTAACTATTTTTAATCAGATCCAGTCTTATCATTCTTCCATTGTCTTCAAAGCTCCTCCTCAGCATCTCAGAACTAAAGACTTACCCCTAAATCCCATTCCCCACCTGAGAAAAGGGATCAAAAACTTAGACTTCCTTTTGATCCAGATGGCACAATGCTACCCTCAGAGCCCTCAAGCTGATTATATTTTGCTCCTGTTTCTTTGAGGGAATCGTTGTTCAAAAGATATTTTACCAAACAGAATCACAGTGAAATCTTTTGTTCTTACTCTGTCTTTACACTTTCTCCTACACTTTTCTCCTTTACACTTTCTCAAATTTATTCCACATACTGAATTTCTCCCTAGCCTTAAGATGATGAATGTCTACATGGTGATGGGTATAATCCCTCAAAAAATTAAATATGAGGTCCCAGGGGATCCCATCTAAGTAACTGGACAGCCCCAAAGAGGGCTTGCAAAGCTGGCATATTTTAGCTTTTATTTATTATATTTTGAGGGCCACAAATAAATTACCTTGTTAGTCTCAATGCAACTGGGATGGGAAGTGAGAGGTTCTCTTGCTCTAATTAGACATTATCTCCCTCTTCCATCTCTAATTCTAAGCTCATTTAGACTCTCTTCATTCTTCTCTTCTGTATAAAATAGCCATATATATCTGCTTGACATGAAAGAGGGACATGAAGTATTTTAGCATTAACATAATAGATTATGATATAATAAATCTCAAGTCCAAAATTCTTAACATGAAGCTGCTGGCAAGCCAAGAGGGACATATACTGGGAATCACTGAAGGGAGAAATTGCAAAGGGTTTGAGTTGGCTGCATTCCATAGCAGGGATAGCTGTGGGGCAGAGAAAACAAAAAAGGGGGAAAACAGAAGTCTACTCTTCCGGAAAACTTGTCGGTCAAGGACATGAACAGCAGATTAGGTCCTCATGGAGGGAGTTAGATTTGGAGAAACAGTAGAGGAGATGAAATAGGGAAATGTGGCTGAGTTGATATAATGCTTGCCTTACAAGCATGGGGATCCCCAGCACTGATATAAAGAGCTTTGGCACAATGGTTCATGCTTAGAATCTCTTGGCCAGCCAGCCTAGTCTAATCCATCACATACATGTACTCATGCGCGTGCATGCACACACACACACACACACACACACACACATACACAAGAAACAACAATATATAATAAATATACAATAGAAGCACAGTAGCCAATCTGTGAAGACCATTCTCTGAGCTCATCCTACCCTTCAAAGCCAATGAACATAACTGATGCCAAAGTCTAACAAGAGGCAAGAGAGCCAATGACACAAGGGCCTGGAGAAGGACAAGGTGATGATGACAGGAAAATCCTGGGATGCACTATTCAGTGATTCAAAACCAGCCAAGATTTGTCTAAATCAGAAGACCTTTACCTTCTTGTCAGGGCTTTCAGTCCAATTCTTTTGACTTCTCCTTGTTGTCATAGCTATATTACCAACCCCAACTTTCACGCCTACCCCCATGCAGGGTTAGTCATGGCATGAAGCATCTTTCTGTCCGTGTCCCTGGCCACATGTTATGTCATGACATAACATCCTAATACAAATGTCGTGCATTCTATACAGGAGAGTGGCGTACAAATAACGGGCTTTTCTCCTCTAGCTCTCACAATAGCTGATTCTCAGCTCCGTCCACACTCCTGAGATTTCCCCATCCCTGAACTTCGGTTTACACTGTTTGAAACCCCTTTTCAGCCACCATGGAGAGGAACCAGTAGTGAATACTACTGCTCACTTGAGCATTCTCAAAAGATGAGCCAAGCCAGCAATGACGGCTGCCTTGAACTGCACTGGCAGAGGACACAGTAACCGGAAGACGGCCTCACCTCTGCCTTCTGTAGCACAGATCCTCAGTCCAACAGTAAATGTTGAACTTTGAACTCTGAAACCATTCCTTAGTTTTTCATCTGCCCCAGTTAAACATGCTCATCTGAAAGTAGAGCCTAGCTCTTTCAAAACACAAGAAGCCATGGATGCAGACACTGACTTTGTGAGTCCCTCTTGCAGAAAGCCCTCCTGGCTTTTGTACTCGTGAGATAATGACAGCAAAGTGCCAACCAAACGTCTACCAAGATGGCACAAGAACACTGGTTTTTATCTGGTCTTGGACAGTAAAAGCATTCCAAAGAGTTTTGCTTTTTATAGAAAATTCTATATAGAAAGTTAGATGCTATAAATGTTATACTAAGTTAAGAAGTTAAAGGATATTTAGAAAATGCAAACATGAGCTGTTTAGCAGGTCCAGAGGAAGCCCTGCTGGTCATGCTCTCAAGAGCTGCCCAGCTGTCTAACAGCTGGCTTTCCCTCCTCGTTTCTCTGTTTCCAACTCCATTCTGCCTCACCTCGACCTCCTCTGGGTGCAGCACAGACAGTCTATGCAAATACCCCTTTTAAGATTCACGGTACACATTAGTAAAGGCATATTCTCTGTGCTGTGTGTTTGCCAATTGAATCTGAGTCTTGGTGCTGATTGTTCCTACCTGGCCCTCTGAGCCAGGAGGTCCCAGTGGACTTCTGTCACGTGACCTTATTCAAGTAAGTATCCCAATGCTGTCTGTTCCTCCAAACTGTGATCTGGTTGAACTCCCTGTGTCCTTATTTCCTCTGTATCCCAGTGAAGCCCTAAACTGGAGACATCTTGACTTCTTCTAACCTTGATAGCTTGATGTCTGTCAGAACATTTCTTGCCTGGACAACTGTCAGGCCTTACTCAAATGCTGACTTAACCCCTGTGTTTACAGAAAACAGCTTATGGACCTTACAGGGACCACTTTATACTATAAGTTAATGGATCTTGCTAAGAAGAAGAAGAGATAAAAATACAGATCCATATGAAGATTCTCTTGTTAGGAGGCAAAATGGTGACCACTCACCAGATCTGGATAGTAACTGAAGCAGGTTATGACATAAAAAAGGTGTCATGCAAGCTGCTGTTGGGGGAAAAGTAACCAATGATCCCACTCAGCTGTAACACCCATGAACAACAATGACATGAATGGCAAGATGCCTTGAAAGGTACAATAGTTGCACTTATATCCTGGGGATCAGCAACAATACTTAGAGCCTGCTCAATAGGAAAGAATTCATGATACTATAAATCGGCCTCACTATTCATGACTTATGAGACCAGAGACCGTAGGAAAGAATCAACTACTGCCATCCTCCAAACCAGTATAATTTCTAACTGCATTCTAAATGCTCATACGTATTCCCACGGCTACACGTAGCTCTCACCTTTAACCAAGGAAGCAGATGGACACCATTACAGAAATCCACAACTGGTCAAAATGCAGAGAAGATCTAACTGTGGGAGCCCAGCCTCTGATTATACATCTACAACACAACTCACACACCTATGGCTCAGGGAATATCACAAAAGATGGGGCAGAAAGATTGTAAGGGCAGAAAACCAAGATGGGACAGCTGCTATGAAACAGTTTCTTTCTATATACAACTGGGAAGATAGACTTTAAAAAATCTCAGCAGCATGGTTGCCTAATCAAGACCTAAAAAATAATGATACCAATAGACAGTCTAGCATAGACGCGAGAATTCTCATGGGGCTTTGCCCTTAGAAGAACTTACAAGCAACTGCTGGTTTCTGGGAGAGGGATAATCAGTCTTCTGTAGGGACAAGACCCCTGAGAGATCAGCCAATCCCAAAAGGTTAGCCGTAAACACATATAAGCAACACAAAATTATCTCAGCTGGTTGTTTTATAAATTTTATACATAAATATATATGTAACAATTATAATTAAAGAATAAGAAGTCATTTGAAAATGAGTTGGAAGACACGGGTGACCCTAGAACGTGAAGAGGAAGGGGAGAAGGATATAAAATAGTATGTGTCTCTGCATGTGTGTGCATTTCTCATGCTTTTTCTTTTGGTTTGGTTTGTTAGCTTGCTTTGTTTTATTCTGACTTTTTTTATTTGCCTGTTTGTTTTTTAAAGAGAGAGAGAGAAAGAAGGCATGGAATTGGAAGGGTAAGGAGGTGGGGAGAACCTGGGAGGAGCTTAGGAAGGGAAACCATGGTCAAACATACCATATGAAAGTTTTATTTTTTATGAAAAATGATAGAAAATAAAATAAATCTATCTATAACAGACGATATCAAGAAGGGAGTTTCAGAAAATAATCTAAAGGCAAGAATTCAACTTTAAGGGGGGGAAAAAACTTGTAGAGTCTTCCATTTTTAGCATAAGCTAAATAAATACATGATATAGAACATTGGAACAATGACTTTGGAATAAATGCCACTTAGAGAAAAAATATTCTGCTGGGGCACAGCCACCATGCCCGGGGTTACTGTCAGCTTCTGTGTGTTCCTCAAAGCATCATGGGACGCCTGCCCAGGGTCTGTCCACACGGCATCGCTGGTCTCATCTCCTGACTTTTCTTTTTAGATCCTGCCTCTTCTCTAGAATCTCGGGCCTTAGTAGAAGAAACTCTCATGGCCAATAAAGTGCCAGCTCAGAAGTTCCTGCCAGATGGTTGGAAACCTGCTTCTGTCACAGACTGGCAAATTAGCCTAAGAGAGATTATATAACTCTGCTCAGGAATCTATCAGCAGACCTGAATTCTACATCAGAAAAAGTTTCAGGCAGGAAACTATCGCTAGTGCAAAAAGTCCTCATGATATCACAGTCATCCTCGGCTGGGTGCACCCTGAAAGTCAGACTCTTGACCAGAGCAGAAACATTTCATTTCAAGTGATTATGAAACACTTTGTAAATCAATCAATTCAATGTCCTTTAAAATTTTTACATGTTGTCTTTAAAAAGAATGGAAAAATTATAAATAAATAGATAGACCTAATTTTACAAAAAGATAGAAAGGGGGAATAAACAGGACCAGAGATGTGGCTCAGCAGGTAAAGGCACTTACTGCCAAGCCTCACAAACCAGAGTTTGAGTCCTAGAACCCCGTGGGGGAAGGAAGGAGCTGACTCCTACAAGCTGTCCTGTTAACTGCAGTACACACGTCATGACACAAGAACACATACCTGAAATAAAGGTAACATCAAAAGTTTAAAGAGCTAAGAATGCAAATGCAGATGAGCTTGCCAGCCTATGAAAGAAAACCTCTATGCACAATCAGTGGTTTCTATTTGCAATTCAAACTGAAAAGACTTGCCAGTTAGCCCAGGATAAAAGGAAAGGATCAGTTGCAATGGCTGATAGCTGAGAAGTAGGAAGCAAGTGACATTCCCTGTTGGGGTGATGAGACAAGGTAGGTACCCCAGCTGTGGAGGCTGAGGAGGGCTACAAACTGACTAGAAGCAGCTTCCTGGAGAGCAGTTGCATTAAGCTCATTCACAGAGCTGCTTGCAATGACTGGGGGAGCCACTTAAACGGTGACAGGGATCCATGGCTGGACCCCAGTGCTAGTTAACCTTCTAAACATTTGAATTAACGAGAAAACAGAAATGCTTTCTGATTAGTAATTAAGCATCAGATAAACTCTTCCCGAGGATAAGATACCAATGCATATAAAATACTAATCTTACAAGGCGGCACACCTGCCGTTTCCGTACTCAGGAGGCTGAGGCAGGGTCATGAGGTTGAGGCCGTCGTGGGCTACATGAGGCCCCATCTGAAAAACAGAATCTTTCAAACAACCACACAAGTCCCTTCATTAAACCAACTGGGAAAACCTGACAAACTGGATAGAGCCACAACCTTCTCTGCTGCAAGCCCCACGTCTCTCCGTGGACAGACAAACCCCTTCACTGGGACTGTGCTGGACTTGCTAAGCACCGGACAGAGGGAAACTTGTGGAGGGATGTTGCTTCATGTTAACAATGCTGGGCTGATTAAATGGGACACAGAGGCACCCCATAATTGCTTAAATCCAGTTTTTACAGCAGCAGGTAAGCAACCCTGCCAAAGCACAGCCTCACCTGCCTTTTGGGGTGGGGGGGGGTGGTTTTGCTGTGGCTTGTGGTTGTCAGAGGCTGCAAAGGGGAGGGACCAGAATCCTGCCAGGTCCTCAGCTCAAGAGCTGGAGTCTAAGAGCCTGCCCTCCACCCATAGTTGCTGCCTGACTGTTCCACAAATCCAGATTGGTACCACAAAATAAATAAATAAATAAAAAATAAAACGAAACAATTGTAGCTGGAGTAATTTGCACATGACATTCAAAAGGGGGTAGCTAAAAAAGGAGATAAAAGACTCAATCCTCACAATTAAAGACAAACTCTGCAGTGTTCTTAATGAATTGTTCCTTTATCACAAAACCTAGGAAAAGACATTCTCTGGGTCACTCACTCACTACCTGTTCCCACTTCCTTTCTCCCCCTCATCATGCATCTTCTTTACTGTCCTTCCTGCATCTCTCTCGTCTCTTAGTTATTTTTGAATACCTTATTACATCTTTGAGAGTTTCACACAATGCATTTTGATTATATTGAGCCCCACCGCCTCCCCCTGTTTCCACCCATCCTCTCTCAATCCCTTTCTCTCCTCTCTTTTACTCCACTAGGGAACCTACCCCTGACCTGTGAAGCATGAGCCGGGAACGTATTTCTATACAGCTTTAAAAAATACGGCCAGCTGCAGAGCTCCCTCCCTGTCACGATGTTTATTGGACTTCAAATTGCAGAACAGTCACTCAGAGAAAAATATGAGAATGAACCTGAACAGCTCGACGCTGAAGCATCCGGCTGACAACCGCCATGCTCTGTCACGGTTCCCCTTCGCTGGCCACGCACAGAGAATAGATGGCCACTGCGTGATAACCTGGGGACCACTACTGTGAAGGAACGTGCTGAGAATGCGGGACGGCACAGAGCGATCCGCAAGGAGAGGGCCTTCTGGAACAAACACATCATTTAGAATGTGTTTAAAAAGGCAAAAGTCTGAAAATAGTAAGAGACGGTTAGTGACAAAGGATGGTGTTCTTACAGACTCACTGTGGTGCGGACAGTTGCCATCTGTCACTCTTTCCAGCCACACCCTGGTCCACAGGGTCATTTTGTGCCTTGAAATACTAATGCAAAAAAAAAAAAGAAAATGTTTAAATACCATCTGATTTTTTTTTCAAGTAGCTTTGAAAAGGCAGTAAAGAGTCTTGGTTACTGGACTGTCATTATGCACCATGAAACAAAAGAGCATGCATTTGAATTGGATTCTGTCGAGTGGTTGCTGAAGCATGGCTAAACCCCGAGAAGACAGAAAAATAAACAAAACACGCTCGATCCAGTTTATGGGGCTCTCCTGAGCGATGCAAGGTGGGTAGGAGGGCGGGGGTTATGAATGAAAGAGAACCGTTCCCTCAAGGACTTGCTAAAAGCAAGGCAGTGTTCTGTGCTGTGGACCAGTGATTTTCAAATCCAACTGCCCAGAAAAATTATCTAGATCTGAAAAAAACAAACCTGAGACTCATTTTAAAACATCTAAATTAGACCACCCAAGCCGGGCCCAGAGTAGGCTTCTTAATAACCACCTCGAGTGGTTCTGACGTAGCTACTCGGGAAGCCACTGTGTGTGCCAAGGCACATGGAAGTACTAAGACATACTCCCTGCCACTAAGAGCTGTAGAGAATAAGCCTGAATAAAATACACAGGGTACATGAAGTATGAGTATACCGAGCATTAGCAGTACATCAGCATAAGGAATGTAGCAATGCAGAAAGTAATCCTGTTTGTTTACTTCTGTTCTTGGACTGAGCACTGAGATGTGAAGGCTGGGATGCAAAGACTGAGCAGAACAAGGTGGCGTCTCCACGTTTCACTGAATTATTTCAGGTTCTAATTAAAACGAATGTGGTTGTAAGAGGCGAAATAAAAGTATATGCAGGAAAATAGGCAAGTAAATGAAAGGAGTTAGCTAAACCTAAAATTAATTATTTGAAAATTCTAAGCATAATGTGCTGCCTAGTTTTGTGTCATTTTGACAGGCCTGAGTCATTCTGGGAGAGGGAATGTCAGTAGAGAAAATGCCCCCACCAGACCGGCCTGTGAGCGAGTCTGAGATGCATTTCCCTGACTGATGATGATGTGGGAGGGTGGTACCTCCCTTGGCCCATGATCCTGGGTGCTGTAAGAAAGCAGGCTGAGCAAGCCATGCGGATCAAGTCACTAAGTGGCACTCCTCATGGCCTCTGCATCAGCTCCTGTCTCCAGGTTCCTGTCTCAGGTCCTTTCTTGGCTTCCCTCAGTGATGGACTGTGACATGGAAGTAAAACTGAAATAAAGCCTTTCTCCAACAGGTTGCTTCTGATCATGGTGTTTCATCAGAGTAATAGAAACTCTAACTAACAGACATATAAATGGTTCCCAAAACTAACAATTAGCATAGATATAATTATTAAATAACATTCATAATAACGATAAAAATTCATTAGAAGAACACGCCAAATTCTTTAAATTTTAGTAGCCCCTAAAAACAGACATTTTAATTCACACAACTAATTAAATCAACCTCATTTGTCTTACCAACATCTAACAGCCTATGAATTACCATTCAATGAAAATGAAGGGGGAAAAAAGAAATAGAAGAGCATAAAATGTACAGCAAATCAACTAAGTGCTTTGCCCATCCAAAGTCCAACTGGTCTTCTGTCTTAGTCTGCACCAGCTTGGGTATTTTCCATTTACCCACAGGCTGTGAAGCCAGTCTTGGTTATCAACCAGCAACACTAAAGTCATCACCAGTAAATTTGACTTTGCACTATTGCCAGCCCCCAAATTCTCCAGAGTGCTATTACAGTGCTCTGGCTCTTTATCTTCAACTCTGCTACAGTATGAATGTCAACTGTCCTCCATAGACTTGAATACTTGTCCCCAGCTGTGGCACTGTGTTGGGAGATCATGTAACTTTTGGGGCAGAAGACATAGCTGGCTAACACAAGCCACCATGAGAGCTATATGCTTGCCCAGCTTTTTGGACCAAACTCTCTCCTTCCAATCTGCTGCTGATAGGTAACTCGCTGCTACAAACTTTCATGGACCAGCCCACTCTGGTGGAAATTAAATTCCAATTTAATTTCTGTTGTTATGATAAAATACTCTGACAAAAAGCAATTTAGGAGAGAAAGGTATTCATTTACAGTTACTATTCCAGGTTATAGTTCATCACTGCTAGGAAGTCAGTGCAAAGGCAGCTGTTCATACCACATTCACAGTCAAGAGCAGAAAGAAATGAATGCTTGCTTGCTTGCTTGCTCGCTTGCTCGCTCACTTGCTTGCTTGTGCTCAGTGCCATTTCCCCCTCTTATATAGTTCAGTATCCCTTTCCTAGAGAATGATGGCTCTCACAGTGGGCTAGATCTTTCCACATCCATTAACTTAATTAAGACAATCCACCACAGATATGACCACAGGCCAATGTAACTAATCTCTCAGTGACCCTTCTTCCCAGGTAGTTTTAGGTTGTGTCAAGTGGACAATTAAAATTAACCATCATACCTCCCTTGACCACCAGTGACAGACCATGAGCTCTGAATCATGAGCAAAGCTAAATCCTTCCTCAAGTCGTTTATTGTCAGAAATTTTGTCCCAGCAAGGAGAAAAGCCTCTAATACAGACCAAAAGCAGCAATTTCTCTGTGCCATAATATGCTGCTACTGTCTCTTTCTTAGGCCCACCACCCATGATAATCTTTAATCAACATATATTTCACAATGTGGACAATATTCCTAACAAGTATTCCATTTGCACTTGAAATGCTGTATCTAATAGCATCTTACCACACCCTGCAGATAATTTTGAGATATGAAAAAATTATTATTTTTCTGTCCTAATATTAGCACATCAAAGCACCAGTTACTTATACAGATTCTTGGCAAATTTAAAATACAGGAAAATATTATTTTTTGCAAAAAGCATTAGAAGCATTGTAAAGCAGTATAGAGCAAGCCTAAAATTGTTGTATGTCCTTCAAATATCAGATAATTAAAAGGAAAACAACTCCTTTACATGGGAAGTAGTGAGGTATAACATAGTAGAAAATCACTCTGTGCCCCTGAGAAGCTATTTATTTAAAAGAAAATTGAAGGACTGGAAAACGACTCAGTCAATAAAGCACCAGTACTTGAGTTTGGATCTCCAAGAGTTTGGATCTCCAACAGCCACATGCAAACCAGGCATGACAGCATGCACCTGTAGTTCCAGGGCAGGGATCAGAGAAATGTAGATTTCAAGAGCACGTCCCCCAGCCAGTGCTGCCAACGCAGTCAGCACAGGTTCTATGAACAGATCCTGGGTCAAAAAAAACAAGAAGGAGCGTGATAGAGAAAAGTTGACCTTGGGCCTCCACATTCATTTGCACAGGCAAACATACTGCACAGAGAGAGAGAGAGAGAGAGAGATTATACTGGTCTTCTTGAAAATGTAGCTCAGTCGGTACAATACTTAGCTAGCACACTTATGGTCCTGGGTTCAGTCGCTGGCACCATTAAAAGCAAATAAATAATCAATGTTCATAACTGGGGAAAGGAAGATTCAAAGCCACCATGAAGAAAGCTCCAACCTGTGAACAGAGAGACCATTATGGGGTTCTAACTGCTAGTAAGTAACTGCTCAGAGAAACTTTTCACCAGCTTCAGCATATGACTACTACAAATGTGATCCAAAGAGGCCAGGCTCTATCCTAAGCTGGCAGCAGAACTTGGCGATGTCATCTGCCTGGTACTGATTTGGGAGGTGTAAAAGATGTAAGATTGAGGTGTCACAGGATCTTCCTCCACCGTTTCAGAGAGCTACTGAGGACAGGCAACATATAGCAGAGTCAGAATCTCTGCAAAAACCCTGAGAAATCACTGCATGCAGCTGTGAGGGTAAACTCTGGGTGAAAATCTAAAGATGTTGGAGATGCCAGAGCCATGGTATGTCTCTCAAGGAGGGCTGCATACAGTGGAACCAGGCCAAGAGAGACAAAGTAGGAAGGGTGAAGAAGACATCTAAGTCCTTTGAAACTATTGTAATTTTATCAAGAGCCCCAGATGCCAGACATGGAACTACAGAATTTTGTTTTCCCTGCTTAGTTTCAGTCTTGCTTTGGTCCTTAATGTATCCCTATTCCTCCTTTCTGGAATGTATACTCTGTGTCACTATATATTATTTTTAGGAGGTGAGTCATAGTTAAGAGATTATCTTATGTCTCAGAAGAGTCTTTGCGCTTTGGACTTTGTAACAGTACACTAACTGTTAAAAATCTATGAGATTTTGAAGTTGAACTGAATTAATTTTGTATCCTGAGATGATCATGAGCCTATTGGCACTAAGGGCAGAATGTTGTAGCTTGAATTTGAAATTCAATTCCTCGTACAGGCATATGTATTGAATACTTGATTCCTAGCTTATTACACTGTTCAGAAGATTATGGAGCTTTTGTGAGGTAGAGGCTTTCTGAAGGAAGTATGTCACAAGAGGGTGACCTTGAAGTTGTTGTGGAAATTTATTTTTAGCTATGTATAAAATAATTGTTTTGTACACTGTTGGGAAAAGGGCTGCCTAGGTCTCGGCATTTTATATTGTCTACAGGTGTTGGATTTATGTGGAGGATGTTTGATTGCTCATGATCTGCACGTGCTATCAGTAGAACACTTGAGTTCTGTATCAACAAAAACACCTGAGCTAGGATGCTTAGGGTTCCACTGTCCAGTTTGGCAATTCTCACGATGGTGGTTCCCTCTGCTGAGGTCTGGCAGGGATTGCACCTATGAGTATCCCTCTGTGTCTTCCTTAGTAAGCCACCACAGTAGGTGTACAACTACAGAAGTTTTATAGCATAGCTCCACTTTCTATTCTCTTTTTTGCTTCCTGAGATAATGTAATGTGACAGGCTGGCCTCATGTACCTATCACCATGGCTTCCTTGCCATGCTGCACTCTGTCCCACTGGAACTCTGAGACAAATGAACCGTTCTTAAAATATTTGGGCCTGCAGGATGTCAGGTACCTGTGGGATAGCAGGGTGAATGTGAGATGTCTGGGTGTCTATGAGTTGGCCCAGAACCTGTTTGATGCTGGGGTGTCTGTCGGATTCCCTGAAGCCTGGGGAATGTCCTAGTGCCTGCAGAAAGTCTTGCCTGTGGGCTGTCTGGACTCTTGTGGGATGTCCTGGTGCCCACGGGAGATCCTGGTGCCTGATGGAGGTCCTAGTACCTTCAGGATGTCTGAGTGCCTGCAGGAATTCCAGGTGACTGTGTGATGTCCATGTACTTGCAGGATAGCCGGGTGCTGGTGAGATGTATGGGTGTCTGCAAGTTGGCGCAGAGCCTGCACGATGCCCAGGTTTCTGCGGGAGTCCCTGGAGCCTAGGGGATGTCCTAGTACCTGAAAAAAGTCCTGATTTCTGTGAGATGTCCAGGAAAAGAAAAAAGAAAAAAACAGCTATAGGTGTTTCCATCCTGTAGTGACTCTAAAGGAAAAGGGAGATCAGGTTGCTTCTGGTTAGCCTTGGATGTGGGGAACACATATAGTCATTTAAAATTTTGTATTTAATATTTTTGTTGTTTCTTTTTAAAATATATATTGTGGATAATCCTCTTGCCTGTTGGGGATAAGCAGACTACACAGTGAGAAAATACAGAAGTTGGGGATATTAGATTTTAAGATTTGAATAAGCTTTAAGATTTGAACTTGGGGGCCACTGCCAGTGGAGGGCTGGAGACTGAGAGGTAAAATCATGAGGAGTCTCCATTCTGACTCAAAACCCTTCCCTTTTTCTTCCAGCTCCCTGTAGGCAGACCTGTGATAGGTCCAAGGCCCTATCTGGACTAATGAGACCCAACTTTCCTTGGGAGGGGAAAGGATTAAAAGTCAGAAGCTGAGAGATTTTGATTCCACACTTAGGAGTTGAGATTATATCCTGAAATCTGTGGATATTTCTGATGATCTGCTTGGAATTTGACAAGACAGCAGTGTCATAGTATGGTGGCTGGGTCACCCAGGAAGGACCCAGGAGAGCCTACTGGACAGTCAAGAGTCTGTGGCTCTGGTGCAGGAGGGAGGTGGTAAAGCACTGAGTATAGACAAGGATGTAACATGAAGACCAGGGCACAGGTAGTTGCACAGAGGGCAGGGGGGAGCACTAGGAAGCACCCCTCCTCCTCCAGCTTTCCCACATCCAGGACAGTACCCACTCTCTCTTCTCCTAGCTTCCTGAGACAATCATGTATCACATGTCCTTGAGGTTATGTACTATCCAGACTTACACCATTACCTTCTAAACAAGCCTTATTCAGTTGACAGAGACAGCTGAGATCCAGGACCACGAAGGACTCCTCAAAATGGCAGGAGCAAACTGAGGACTTTCCAATGTCCGGCTGATCTATTCTCTATGAGATGATCAGAATCCTGTTCCAAACAGATTGCATCTTCCACCACTGACGCTTCTCTATGTTCTTACAATATTAAACAGGCTAAGCAATTCCAGACCTCAGGGCCTGGCATGAGCCTAGCCTGTCTGGGTTTCTAATATTTCCCCAGGCAATTTCCTGTCAAGCTAGACAAGCTTTAGAACTCCCCTTAATGTACCTGTTAGACTCAGAACTGCCTTCTCGGCCTGATTAATTTCCCAAGGGGACCAATCTGCTTGTTTTAGAACCTTTCTGCTTCAGAGGAAGAGCTGAGAAGATCCATCTAGATCAAGAGGGATCAGGGAACCAGCCAGATGGGATAGCCTCTGAAGGACACAGGGCAGGGGTAAGAAAACCAACAAAAACAAAGCTCCAGACGACAACCACAAACCAGGTAACAGATCTAGCTGAACTTATCTTTTGCATGAGTTTCCACAACAACTACGAATGTCGGAAGAAGGGTTGCATTTTCTGATGCAAGAACCAACTTATATTTTCTATAACATTTTCTACCTAAAAGCAGAGTGGATGCCTGCGTAACCTTCTGAATAAAGTTATAGATAAATAGACAGTAGGATGATAGATGATAAACACACATATACATCATATTCTCCTCACAAAAGAGTAACGTGTGCATTGTGTGTGAGACTCTAAAGGTATTTGAAGAATTGCCTCCTTGTTAATTATTTTGGGAGTATACATGCTCCATGCCCTGCATGTGGAGTCAGAGGACAACTTTTGAAAGCTGGTTCTCTATAAATTCCAGGTATCAAACTCGGGTCATTATGCCTTCATGGCAAGTATTTTTACCTGCTATGTCACACACACACACACACACACACACACACACACACACACCCATTAACCTGTTGAGCCCCCTGCTAGCCCTCTAAAGTTATTGTAAACATGTCTCATCAATGCAAGTCATTGCTAGAACAAACCTGTCATCTCAAATCCAGTTACTTTAACAAAACATCAAAGTCCTGGGAGAAAAGTGACTGACTTAAGGTCACACAGCAGTTCAGCCTGACACAGAATTCTTATATTCTTGCTCCCAGACCTGTATTTATTTTCCAATTGCACTGAACCATCCTCTTTTTCACTGAAGAGAAGATAGAAATGGTTAAGAATCATATCCAGCAAGCTTTGATTCTAACCCTCATATTATACGTGATTCCAGGCAATGTATTTAACTTCCCCAAGCCTCAGGGCCACATCTTGATAATGGGAATATGCCCACTGAAACATTTAAATAAGAATGTATATAGTAACATATTATCTTATATATTAATATATACTAATAATATATATATATATGCTACTGATAAAAACAGGCACTCTAAAATATAACATAGCCAATATTGTCAAAATACTCATAAATGTGTGGTGGGATCTGGATGGCTCATTTTCACTCAACTTAGCTTGTTTTTATTCGGGGAAAGGAACACTCACTCTAGAACACAGTGTGGAGGAGAGAGAGCAGCTTCCTGGAACTGGTACCCACCTTCCACCTTGTTGAGGCAGGGTCCTTAGCTCCTGCCATACTGCATCCCCCTGTTGGCTGGCACTTGGGTGTCTAGGTGACTTTTGTGTCTCTGTCTCCCACCTCTCCATAGGAATGCTGGGAGGAAGTGCAGGCCACTTTGCCAAGGTTCTTAGATGGTTCTAAGGAATCAAACTCCAGTCACCAGGCTCGCATGGCTACCACTTCTACCCTCTACTTCTGGTCCCACATTCACTCAATTTTAAGTGAAAAAAAACTGTAAAACCCTTAAGTAGATTTGTAAGATGTCTGAATGAACTAACACAAATTATCCACAGTAAGAAAATGAATGGGTACTCTTCCTTTCTCTGTGCTTTCCCAGATGAACTTCCCAGCTTTAAAAGATGAAAGCTTTCCCTGAGCATAGTGACACATGCCAGTGATCCCAGACCCTTGGGGATTGAGGCAGAGAGATCAGAATTCAAGGATAGCCTTTGCTACCTGAAGCTAAATTGGGCTATCTGGAAAACAAAAGATAAAACTTGAAATTTCCCAAGATTTTCGGGAGGTACAAACCTTATGTAAGCATCACCACCTTTTAGTTGAACCACAGCTCATAACCCATGGCTCTTTCCCCAATTTGCTGTATTATTAAAGTCCTGTGATGCTTCTATAACTTGGACCTGGTCATGCAGAACCAATGCCCTCTACTGAACCACACCCCTCTTGCATCCAGCAGTCATCTCAGAATATAGCAACTAAGTCTCCTAAACATGCTGTGGTCCTTCTTCCTCCAACTTTTGAGTTTGCAGAGTTTCTTCTCTAGAAAGTAGTTTCAAACTTGATTGAATATTGGAATCACACAAAATAACTTCAAAGAATAATAATATCTGATTCCTACCGTCAAGGAATATGAGTTACTCTGGGATGCAGCCTGACATAAGGATTTTTTTTTTCAGAGCCTCCCAGATGATTCTAAAGTACAGTCAAGGAGATGAAGCTCTGAGAGCTGACAGAGAGATCTACTCAGTCCAGAGGGAAGGGGGTAGAAGCTGAGGAGTGTAGCACAGGCAGCCCTCCTTGTGGGAAACCTTGTCAGTGTGTTCCGAAGCTACGTAGACCACATCTCCCTCTGCTCCCCTAAAATGCCTGTTCTACAGTTCTTCCTAGGCTGACTTGTATCTGTCTGTTTACACAGTCCCCCTCAACTCTTTCTCCTGAGCTTCTGAAAACCTAATTGCCTTTTCTGTGCTCCCAACGCTGCCAACAGAACAGCACACAGAAGATGCTCAGCAAGCACTAGTCACACTGAACCAACAGGGCTTATTCCTTCTATTCCTCTGATCAAAATTTTCAGGTGAGAACAAGTTTCTCCAAGAAATCCTGATGATGATGCTACAGAAGAAACACTTCAAGGACACTCAAAAGCCATCCAGTGAGAGAATCAGCCCCCAAAGATAAGTCAGAAACAGGTGCAAGGCAGCTCCTGTTGGTTTATAACTTTCAAAGTGTTCTTTCTAGTGCTCCTCAAGTGTGAATATAATTAAAGCCAGCGCATATTACCTGTTCCATTTGTACTTGGTCCTGGTCCCTGCGCACTGTTCAGATAAGACACGGCTGATGAATGCGAGTATGTCTGAACTTAAAGCAGGCAGGAGATAATGAAAACGCCTGATTGGGACGTCCTTATCAACTCAAGAGAACAAAGCAGGAGGACAGCATGCCAACCAGTCTTCCAAAGTCACAAATGTTGAAAAGCAGTGACTGCAAACGGTGCAGGCTTCTCTTCATCACTGCCCACAAGTCAGCACGGCCACTTACGTGAAACTCTGGGGGCACCCAGAGCTCAGGCCCCGCAACTCAGCAGCAGCCCCCAATTCCCAGTGAAGGGAAGATGCATACGCAGCACATGAAAACCAAGGTTATCCTCACTGTTAATAAGCTTCAAAAAGATCAAAATTACCTGTGCTAATTGTTGCTAGTTTCTACGGCTCGGGCATGACTCTCACTTTCTGACCTCTGCTCTGCATTTGCATCCTTTCACCAATTCCTGAGGCCCTCTGACTCTGAATCCTGCTGCAAGGACCCATCTCCTTCAAGCCCCAAGCTCTATTCACTGCATTTCATAGAGACTTTTGGAAACACTAGGACACTATTGTTATCCTCAACCACGCTGAAAATATTCATTGTGTTCTGTTTTGTTATTACTTTTATTTTGCTACGATGAAGGAAGCTTTCAACCTCTGTGTTCTTCACATTGCTATCACGACCAGACAGCAGGGACTTCGATACACCGGTCCGTTCTTACAATGAAGCAAAACTTCATAGGAGAGTCCACTGGACAAAGGCTTCAGTCAAGGAAGGATAGTGTAGTCATGAAAGGTCATGACCATGCAGCTGAAGGGTCCTGGCTTAGAGTTTATTCGTATTCATTGCTCGTATTCAAACGCTATAAATCGCACGTGAGACGCCAGAGAATATCTAAGATTGTGTTGAGCGCTGGTGTGCATCCCAGCATAAGTAAACCTATTTGTCACCCTTCTTCTTCCAGCCTGTAATATTCATCCTTCTAGAGAGCACCATTGTTGCGTTCTCCCTTGCCACTGGTTAAATTTACTTAAATTGGAGTCATTTCTTAACATTACTGCTGTGTTGTTTAATATGCCCATGACATTTCTCTTTGAATCTGGGGCCGTAATCACCCTGTCCTTCAGTCTCTGCTCTTCTGTCTTTTGGAAGCTCCAGTGTTATCTGGTTTATCCTCTTGATTTTGGTTGATTCTCAATTGGTTCTTTCTTCAGTTACAACATGTCTATAGCTCTCTCCCCCACAGATTTTCAAGTCCTACCACAGAAAATTATTATGTGTCCTTTCAGCATTTTACGCGTGCTTTTGAAATACTTAACGGATGTCTTAAAACCATAATTACAATGTTAGGTATTGTATTATTCTTCGGTATTTTAATAAAGGATTAACTCCAGGGAGTTCCCACGCCTCAAATCATTTTCAGAACACGAGATATTTCTCTAAACCAGGAAAAAACAAAAACAAAAGATTCTGGCAAATCAAACATTGGAATAAACTGAGGAGGACGGGAGAGTATAGGATAGAGATGGGAGGTCTGTATTTTAGATTCCTTCTATAATACAATAGCAGAAAACGAGCTATAGTAAGCTTACATGTCAGTGAACATTACCTCTGAAGGTCACTCTAACCCAGATTCTGCTTACGTTCAGCTAGGAAACTCTTGGAAGCTATTTCCTGCCCAGGCATCATGAAGTAGCATGTTTCATATGACAGAACTGCATGGAGAAAACACAGTGGAAAGCACATTACTCTGAGGAGCATTGTAGAGACAGGAACTTTGAATTGTTTTCAATAACCTAAGAGCAACTTCAACCCTCTTAGTCATGAAAGCATCCTTCCATCAAAAAGATGCTTCTAGGAGATGACGATGCAGTTCAATAGGTAGAAAGCTTGCTTAACATGCAGGGGGCCCTGGATTAATCTTTGGCACCAGAACGGATGCTTCTAATATATCACTTTATATTCCAATTAATAACTTTTAAATAAAATGTAACTAGATGACTAGCAAGAAAAGTACTTGAATGGCCAAGAAGTAGGCAAGAACCAAGGTAAACAGAATTGCAGATTTAGGTCGGCCCACTGTCAAAACTTGGAAGGTGTGTGTGTGTGTGTGTGTGTGTGTGTGTGTGTGTGTAATGTGTAATAGTGGGTATTTTTATTGAAATAGGCACTACATTAAATGGAAACTGAGCGAAAATTTCCTTGAATAACAAAGGGACATGGGTAACTGCATTAACAAACAGAAGGGCACCATGAATGGTGAAGCCATAAAAAAGCAGAGGAGTTCCTTGACACTTTGCACAGAAAAAGGGCAAATTACAGGCAAGATGGAAATCTAGTTGAGGACAGACTTAACAGCTACATTCATTCCCTATTGCTACTACAGTGAATTAACCACAAATTGGACTGCTTCTAACATAAATTATTACTTGACTTTATTAGAGGGCAAGGGACAAAAATGGGTCTCATTTGGCTAAAATGAAGATATTAGCGACACTGTGTTATCTCCAGAGGCTCTAGGTAGAACCCACCATCCTTCCCCTTACAGCCTCTAGAGGCCACTATCCCTCTTTGATTCCTAACCCTTTCCTCTGTCTTCAAGGTCAACAAGAGCAGGTTGGGTCGTTCCCACATCATAGAATTTTGACATACCTCCAACCTACTCTTCTATAGTTATGTACCCCCTATGATTACTTTGGGGCCACTCCTATAGTCCAGAATAATCTCACCTCAGGTTCAGATTAATTAACTTATATCCTTTTCCATGAAAGGTAACGTAGCTTGTGGTGTGGACATGATGGTGGGTGTAGGGGGTGAACAGGTGTTATCATCCCAACAACACTGTGAAACCTGCATGGAAGGAATGATGCACGAGAGGACAAGGCCCTTGTGTGTGGGATGAGAGACTGGAAGTGCTCAAGTGTGATTCTAGAGCCATATGAAGTTAGGAATTATAAACTAATATGACTTTAAGTATTAGCTGCACAGAGGAACTATATCCATCAGAACATACATTAGGGTCAGACTCCTAATCATACATAATGTCTCTCATTGATGAGGGGGAGACTTGTTACCCTCTCTGTATCTGCACATTAACTAGAACAAAACTCAGGGCAAGAGGTTACTTAACGCACTCATCATTCAAGGAATAACTCAAGTACCACAGTCCTCAAGGACTACTACTCAGCAGAATTAATTTCTCCTCCTTGGAGCTCTTTCCATAGTGCTTTCCTTTCCAGTGGTACTTATCATTCTGTAATGTAATTTCCTGTCTCTGCGCCTGTCTCTCCTCCTGGATGATGAGGTCCTTTGGAGGACAGAGAGTGTATCTTTGTATTCTATGCACCGAAGGTAGTGGCTCACATAAGGAAGATTCAGTGTGTGTGTTGAATGAAACTTTGGGAGGTGAACTGAGAGCATTGCTGAACCCCAGTCTTCAGGAGAGGTGAGAAGGTGGCATTTGGGGAATAAAACTAAATGAAAGCAGCTTTCACATTAGAATGCTGAACAATAAATCTCTACTTCCTGTAGATGATACTGAGAGGGGGAGACAGGAAACTAATGGGAACTAGGAAGTGGAGGAGGTTTTCCTCTGATTGACTGCAGATTATAAAAGCAAGGTCAGACAAGAAAGTTACCTGTTATGACTTTATACATTGGCAACAAGGCTCAGCATACAAATGAATGTTAGAGGGAGGAAAAACGTAGTTTCTGGAGTAGAGCAGGAATGTTTAAAAAGATAAAACTTCCAACCTGTAATATATTTTAGAAATATGTTTCTAGACACAATTTATTCTGAAATACTTTGTGAAAAAAGCCTAACACTAGCTGACCAACTAGGAAGAAGAGAAAACGGGAACTGTTCTCATTCTCTGAAACTACAAAATCAATTGTTTCACCAGCCCCAAGTAGAATAAAAAAAGGAGGACTGAAATTCTAAATTGGCTGCCTTAGTCAGGGTTCTGTTGCTGTGAAGAGACTCCATGGCCAGGGCAACTCTTATAAAAAGGAAGCATTTAATTGGGGCTGGCTCACAGGTTCAGAGGTTTCGTCCATTATCATAATGCCAGGGATCATGACAGCATGCAGGCAGATATGGCGCTCGAGGAGTAGATGAGAGTCCTACATTCAGATTTATAGGCAGCAGGAAGAGAGAGACACTGGGCCTGGCTTAGGTTTTTGAAACCTCAAAGCCTGCCCCCCAAGTGACACACTTCCTCCAACAAAGCTACACCTACTCTAACAAGGCCACACCTCCAAATCCTTCTCAAGTTCTGTTACTTCCTGATGACTAAGCATTCAAATATATGAGCCTGTAGGAGGCATTCTCATTCAAACCACTACTGTCTATCTGCAAGAAGACAAGGCACAGAGGGGTCAAGATATGTAACAGAATGGGTCTCCAAAATTTCTTTTCTTTGTGTGGAGACCTTCTACTAAAGACCTTCTCCCTCTGTAGCTATGAAGAGGCTACATGATGTGTTCTGTCCTTGCTAAGTGTTGAGCTGAAAATATAAGATGGGTGAAGAGCTAATATCAAAGTTCAACCTTGATAATGACTGGAACACAACTTGGCAGTGTATATAACCTTTTCCCATTAAGTTCTACTATTGCTAAAAGTAACTTTCTTATTTCCCATTTCTGGACCAAGGAACTTACAAAAAAGAATTAGTAGGTCTCCAGTTTTCTTCTCCTTCTTATCATCCTATATCATAAGAAACTCTCTTAGGAATGGTACATGAACAGGGGGACCAGTCCAGACAGAACAGGTTATAATTTCATGAACACACAGCTGATGAAACCTTGCATGGGGGAGAAGGTGTGCAGAAAGAAAAAAGATAGCTTCCAGGAAATCTCAATATTGTAAAGGCCAGGCCAAGAAAAGGAACTTCATGAGGCAATTGATAGAGAAAAATTGAAAAGGCACAAGGAGAATTATGATCTCATTGTCAGTATCTCCTGGACTCAGTCAGCAATGCTACCAAATACCACAAACAAAAAGACATTTGGTAAGCAAAGTAGTGACTTAAATACTTCTATTGTCCATTGCACAAAGGAACTAGCTTCTGGAAACAGTAGAATCTTCCTCTGTGAAGTTGACTTTGACAGCATAACATTTTCTCTAGGAATTCATCCTTTCCCAAACACATGGCCACCCTGCCATTTTAAGAGCCAAACAAAGGGTTTTGGCAGCAAACGAAAGGCACCTTGCCATTATTAGGTAAATCTTGCATATCTCTGAATACCAGAATTATGACTCACTGAGTTTCAAGATCAGAGGCTATGGACTAGAAAGACTGTACCCAAAGGAAGAGAAAACAAAGGTTTATTTTTATTATTATTTGTAAGGAGTCTGGCAATTGACGTGTCATAGAAGTGGGTCCTTATTATTCTAGTTTCTACATAATGTCTGAGAAGTTCTATCACCAGAACTACATAAGGTTACCTTGTGAAACGAATCAAGCTGAAGAAAGCATCCATAACAGGAGCCATACAACCAAGATTCTTGGTGGGAAAGCTGTAAATCAGCCAGTTTTTAATGCTTATAAACAAACTTGAACTGATGATGAAATCCTGCTAATGGGCACACATTTGTGGCCCATTAAGGCCAGTGGAATCCAAAAAGAGGCAGATGGCTAAGTGGGTCTAAATTGAGAATGGAGTCTGGTACCTGGTGACTGGGGGAAGGGGGCTGTTGGGCACACGTGTGAGAACCACAGCCCTTGACCAGTCGCATACCTGTTCCAACTGTCAAGACACATAGCTGCTAGAAAGAGTCATGTTGCCACTCAGACCTGACCTGTGAGCTGTGATGTGCCATAAATCATCAAGCGTTCACCCCTCGTTTACACCAGTGGATCAGAGTGGGGCCCCTGGTAGGAAGATTCCTTAAAAAAGTGAGCGTCTTTTTATTCTTTCAAGTACACTTGCAGTGTATACCAATAGTATGCCTCCCTTATTCACATGATGGATTGAAATTTCTGAAGCTGTTAGCTTCATCCGGCATTTCTTTCTTTTAAGTTGTTTACATTCAGCATCTCTAACAAAATTAGAAATAATGGCCATCCTTAGTTTTAGAGAGCAAATGGTTAAGCATCTGTTAGCCCATCACTGGGCGCATGCCTTTGTTCAAACATGACCACCTTCACATGCTGATAAATGTAAAACAAATTAAGACTTGATTGGTTGGTGATACACCGTCAACACATACTTTCTGTCCAAACGTATGTGCTCACCACATGTCTACATTTTCCGATGGCGAAATAAAAATTGTAACGTGGCGTCTAATTGTGACAAGCCATTTCTAGGTGTGACCTTCTTTACATTTTTATTTAAGTAGAAAAGCTGAGAGATCATCATTGAATAAGTACATTTTGTGGTGAGCTAGGAAAAGGACAATGGGGGCTGGATGGATGGCTCAGCCGTTAAGGACCCCTGTTGCTATTCCAAAGACTTGAGTTTAGTTCCCAGTCCCCAAGTCAGCTCACAACCACCTGTAACTCCCGGCCCAGGGGATCTGATGCCTCCTTCAGGCCTCTGCAGGTACCTGTACACATATGACACACAACACACAGAGACACATGTATATAAATAAAAGTAAAAGTAAATCTAAAAGATAAACAAAAAAAGACAAAATCCAGCACAGAAAGTTAAAGTGTCCACCAAGACTATGAGTTTCTTTGTGTAGTATTTAGCCAGCCCCCTGGTCTCTCTGGCTCTCGGTGCATCCATTGATGTAATGGAGTTACAGATACTTTCATATCAGTAAGAAGACTGTGAATTTTTTCCCAAAGGATGCTTTAAAAGGTTGCCTTAAAATAGCATCCTTTAAATACATAAATTATAAATGATTTTTAAAATTTGATAAAAACACCAACACAGACAAATGTGCCATTTATTAAATTGTAATGTATTAGAGACACTACCAGCTTATTAGCTTGTCCTGTTAGTTTATCTTGCTTTTGGCATTCATTAGAATCAGTCTCTCTTTGGCATATAGATATATTTACTTAGACCCGTGTGAGTTCCTGATTAAGATGGCTGGAACTCTGCGCTGTTTTTGTTCTGTTTTGCTTAATTTAAAACTAATGAGCTCTCAACCCCAGCACATTTGCTTCCTGCGTTTTCAATATCCATCTCACACATCCAATACCAAGCCCTCATATTTAGCTTTTTCTTGTGATAGAACAATCTGTGTTACAAGAGCCATGTATTGTTGTTTACTACTACCCCAAACTTAGGGGCTTAACACAGTAACCACTCTCTATCTTCCCCGGGTGCAGACGATCTGAGATTTCATGGAGGCGAATCTGAGCAGCTCTGGGTGATGTCTGTCAGGGGCAGTGATACTAGGCCCTAAAGTATAGCTGGGGCTTGATGGTCCCCCTCCCAAGTAGCTACTTCCCCTGGAATGTTGGTGCTGACTTTTGGAGGGCTCAACTTTCTTCCGGTGTCTCCTTCCACAGGACTGTCTGAGTGTTCTCACAGGACAGTGGAGAAAGGGCAAGGGGAAAGGAACAGCACAGCCTTCCTCTGACTCAGCCTTAGATACCAGCACCTTCTTTGCTGTGCCCTATTGGAAGTGAGTCACTAAGTCTGGTTCATATTCTAGGCAAAGAAATCAAACTCCATGTTTGAAGGACGAATGAATTTAAAATATAAACATATTTTTAGATTACATCATTTAGAACTTTACCAAAAAATGTATACTAGTAAAACCGTACTTCTTGTTTGGAAAAAAAAAAGAAAAAGTTTATATTAATTCAAGAATCTAGAAAGCAAAATGGCACTAAAACGTCAGAAAAAAAAAGTAAGTTAAATCCCCTTGCTTGTGTCCGAGTGGGATCTTTGTGCCATCTAATCATGGAGAAATAAAGAAAATAACTCCCGAGAGGATAAGCTCTGTAATAAACTGGTGTGTAACAATAAAAAACAAAGTGTCAACCAAACACACACATACTACAGATCCAACCAAACCTTTGCAGTGGTTAGCAGAGAATGCCCAGACAGGCAACCATCCTGGCCACACACGTATTGGAGGCCTCACATCTCCGTCTCCTGATTTGGTTTTGTTGGACTGGATAAGGTATGAGCTAAGAGGGAAATCATTTACATTACATAGCAGTAGCTAATCACCTTCTCCCTTAAAATGTGTCTTCATCTCATGAATCCACCCATGCAGTCCTCAACATTTTTGTTGTTGTTTAGTAATAAGTAATCATAAAGTCTACGTTAAACTTATTTATCTTCAAGGGTATAAATTCTCCACCTGGTGCTTGCCAGCTGCCCACAGTAAACACTTATTTTCTCACCAGGAATTAGGAGGACAGTTCAGTAGGCATTCATCTGTCCAGACTTTCATGTTTCCACTTCTCTACTTAACTCTACAAATTCTTTGTTCTACATAAGTGCTTTTCTACAGGTTCTTCCCAACTATGCATACCTTTTCAAGAATTAGAGAAGTCAACTTGATTACAGTGTCATATAGGGGAATACATTTTCCCCCAGTCTTTACCCTGTCTCCATCAGTACCCTTCAGATTGCTTTGTGTACCCCAAATTATCACCTGTGCTTTAAAGTCCACTGAGGTTGGTTTTAAAGAATTAAGTATCTGGGAGGAAAGAAGTATAATTTCTCTAAGACCAAGTAAGTTCTCTGACAGGAGACAGGATTGAGGATAATACAATTAAGAGTCAGTAAGAGGAGTTGCTAAGAAAATTAGTTTTAAATAGATGATAGTAATTAATCAGTAAAACTAAATACATGTAGGAATGGGGGAAGTTTTTCTGGTAATTGGAAAAGCATAATTAAGGCTGGATCCAGATACTGACCTGTATTCACACCGTGATGATTATTTTCCCTTTCTGGCCTTTGAGGAGCAAAATGGAGCATAAAGCAATCTTTGCTTGATTCAAATAAACATGAACTGGGCATTCTGAATAGAAGGCAACACTATTCAACAGCTTCAAAAGACTCAGTTAAAGGAAAGGTGTCAGAGCTTTAGCACCTGGGAGGGATTGCCAGGGCTTTGGGGCCAAGAATAAGCCCAAATGAGCAAGATAACACTGAGGCCACATGGTGGCATTTAAATACAAGGACAGAGCTAGGGCTGAGTTAGAGAAACTGTACAAATAGTAAAAATTTAGTAAATTTATGTGCTTCTTTATAAAACTATGTTAAGCCATAAAATTAGTATTTTAATATTGAGGAAAACTGAATGTTCAAATACAGTTATGCTGCTAAGGGACCAACTTAGTAAAATAACAGATAATGAGGACTACACTCCAGCATCAGATTAATGAGTACACATAAGATCCAAATATCCAAATAAAAATGTCCAAATAAATAATATAAATAAATAAATCCAATAAATATAAATCCAATAAAATATCCAAATATCCAAATAAAATCCAATACGCATTCATTGAATGAGTTAAAGACATTGTACATAGGCTACATACTTTCATTTTATATAGAAATGGATCTCAGATACCCAAGGCTAGCCTCATACTCACTATTTAGAGCCAAAGATGACTGAACTTCTGATTACCCTGCCTCTATCCCCTGGGGCATTATGGATATTCCTACTAATGCACACACAATCCCAAACACTCAGAACATGCCAACACTTGTCCTGATCTTCCAATTCTGAGTCACTACTGGACTCCACTCTGGTCTCCACTTATATCTTAAATTTACTTGCATACTTTCTTAGACTCTCTCACACTCCAAATTCAAGTCAATTTTCCTACCTCTTATCTCACAATCAAAAATGATTTGAATAACATAGAAATACATCAGCTCAACAGTGCATAGATCAAATGTCCCAAAAATCACAATAAAGAATATGTTTGAGTTTCCTGTTACCCTCCAATCAGTTGTGGAGGTTGAATAAGCATCATCTGCATGTGTACACTGGGTAAGGCTCTGAGGATGCAGGGAGAAATGCACCCTTGCATTGACCAAACTCAACAACATGAGCATCGAGGGTTGTGTCCACCTGACAGTGTAAACTCCTATCAGCCTAGTTTCTAACTACAACTTGTAATTTGAAAAGCAGTATTCAGTTATAACCTTCAAAAATCCCTTGACATGTGGTTTGGGATTCTTTTGATTTCTTGTGATTTTCATTTAAGATATTGTGTGAGGCTTACTTGCTTGTTCGTGGGATTGTATGCCATACCAACCTCAGACACTCATTTCACTGTAGAGATAGAATAGTCCCTCTCTTACCAAAGTTCTCGTTCTAAAACTGAAACGATCAGTGTTCATGATCAACTTGACAACATCTAGAGTCACCTGGGAGATGGGCCTCTGAGCATGTTTGAGGGGGACTAACTTGACCTGGTTAATAGAGGGGAGGACATTTGCATGCTATGTGTGGTGCTAATCCCTGGCTGGGATCCTGGACTAGATAAGTAGAGAACAGGAAAGAGAGCAGAGCAGCTGCATGCCTTGGTGACTCTCTGCTCCTCCCTGACTGTGGGTGTGATGTGACCAGCTTCTCCAAGTTCATGCTGCGCTGACTTCCCTGCATCAGTGGCCTGGACCCTGGAACTATGATCCAGAGCAAACCATTTCTCCTCAGGTTGCTTTTGACAAAGTATTTTATCCCAGCAACAGGAAAGGAGACTAAGATGAATAACGATGAAGAAAGAAAAAAAAATTAAAACTCTAGCATAAACCGTGAAGGAGACTCTAAAACCTGGAATGATGTCATTAATTCTCATCTTCATGATACTGTTAATTTAAGAACATTTCTTGAGGTTTTTGACCCCAGGCTTGCAATAAAGCACATGAGTCTGTAACTACTTCTCTTTCCTAGGACCTATGTTCAAACTAGAAATGGGCACATTCCCATTGCTTTTATCTCCTCAGGCTCATGAGCTGTGTCTAGGAAATGCTGGCTTATGGGATGGGTGAGCAAAGCCTGCAGTCTTGACATAACAAGAAAAGGATAAGTGAAAGAAGGAGAAAATAAACAGCATCTGGCAGAAAGGGAGAGAAGGACTGAGACATGACACATGAAGTCTATCTGACTTCCCGGGCTTAGTCAGGGAACTTGACAGATACTATGAAGAGCCTACGTGCAAGAGCCTGGGTGAAATCCCCACCCCCAAAAAAAATCAATGCTTCTGGGAACGGTAGTGAACTGTAATATCAGCATACCAGTCTCAGAAAGCTGAGGCAGGAGGATCACAAATTCCAGATCAGCCTATTGAAGCCCTATCTAAAAAAAAAAAAATACAAATACAAAGTCCACAGGTAAGAAGTCAGCCTATCTCTCTAGATAAAGTCTAGGATCTACTTTCTGGGGAGAAAGATAGTGAAGAGCAGTAAAGACAATAAGAAAGGCTCTTCTAGAAGCACCACTGCCAAGCTTGACTTTATATCTTTTCCTTTAAAGTTAAGCTGAAAGGAGTGTCAAATGTGCAAATACGCTTAATGGGGCAAGATGCAGAATCCAGAAAAACCCACTCCTTTACTGTCAACTCTGTAATATGAGAGAACTAAAACGGAAGATTAAAGTGATTTGTAAAAACTGAGAGGGAAAAAGAAGACGAACGGAAAAGAGAGCTAGCTGAGACTAGCAAAGGTTCCAGGCTGCGTTTGAAATCCAGTCAAAACCCACGACCTACAAAGGAGGTCATGGGCAGCACTTTAGTACAGAGAGAATCAGTGGTCCGAGTGATGAATCCGAGATGGAGTTTAAGATTAAGATCAACACATTCAAAGTGAAAGTTCCCAAGAGTGAAAGGGCACACAATTTCAGAAAGATAGTAACCCCACAAATAGAAACAAAACCACAATTTGTACCCCCAGAAACAAATGCTCGATCTGAAGGTGAACCAAACCCGTAAATCACAAGATCCAGGTGCCACACAAGAAAACAAATGTCAATCTAGACCTAATTTAGTGGATTTTAGGAAAAAAAAAAAAAAACCCTGAAGAAAATGCCCATGTAAGCATCTAACCAGGACAAATATCATTATCAGGGGGATATGCATATATTTGAGGCTGAACTTGGATTTCTCCACAGCAAAAACCAGATATAACCACGGTGAAAATAACCATGAGCCATGGCTAGCTCTTTGCCTTGGTTTAGGCAATCAGAAGATATTAATGAATAGTCTTGAGAATTCAGAAGTTTGTTTTCTTTAGTGCTTGGAATGAAACGTAGAGCCTTGTTGCTTGTACCCATCCACAGAACCCTTCAGGAGAGGGGGTAGAGTTGGCGGGGAGCCAAGACTGTGGCTCTGGGAGTCAGGTGAGTGGCAAAAGGCAGACTCAGTTTATTACAGAGGGAAGCCTATTACACCCTCCACCCAGACCAGCATCCCATTGGCTGACAGACTACAGCTGCTGCTTCCTGGGCGTGTCCAGGTAGGTCTGTGTCTGGGCATGCCCAGGCAGGTCCATCTCTGTATACACCTACATGGGTCTCAGGTCTTGTTCTGTCCAGTGCGGGTCCAGTTTTCTCCTACAGAGTCTCACACAAACTGAACAATTCTTGACCATTCAACTACAGCCCATCCCAGAGAATGCTCACAAAGGGCAGAATTGTGTTTGTAATAAGTATTTGAACTTAAATATAGAGTGTAAACGTGGGACAACTCGTGTACATCCAGAAGTAACTATCAAGAAGGAAATGACTGGAGTAAAGAGATGGTTCAGTGATTAAATCACTTACTGCTCTTGCAAAGGAACTGAATGGTTCCCAGCACCATCTATATAGCTCACAACTGCTTGTAACGCTACCTCTGAGGGATCTGATGCCCTTTTCTGGCCTCCAGAGCACCTGCACTCATGTGCACAAGCCAACACACAGACAACACATATGCACACATTAAAAAAATACTTCTTAAAAGAAAGTATGAGAAAAGACCCAGGCCCCATGCCCCATGGCACAAGCCCCTGTCAGGGTCTACCGGCGAAGAGACGACCTCCAGAGAAAACCCACGAGACTTAGGATCAATGCAACCGCATGAGGCTTTTAATATCCGGCGCATCGGGGTTCATCTTCCTCAAGTCTCCACGCTGGGAAAATGGGAGGTGAACCCCGATTCCTTTGTCTTTTGGCATTTTATGGTGTTCAGGGGAAGGGGGCTGGGGATAGGGCATGCACAACTTTGATTGGCTCAGATTCCCGGCGGAAATCTGCCTTTGTTATCTTTTAAACTGATTGGCTCTGTTTGTCTGCTGCAGGAGGGGGGGCGGTTGTTGGGGGGGGTCCCTTATGAGTATGTGACAGCTAGCACCTAGGCAATGAAGCCTGAGGAAGTCTGTTGCTTAATCCTGAGACTCAAGGAGTCATCATTTAACTCAGGAATCTGATCCTGGTTCTGAATCTGAATGTGAACCCCAGGTTCCCGGGCCCTTTCAAAGTCACATGTTAAAATAATTAGTAAAATCTACCTAAACCTTCTTTAAGCTGTAATTGCTAAAACTCAGCCAAAAGTAAGTAGAGAACAAATTGTCTGATTTATATATCTAAAGGAAAGCCAAAATTTACTTCTTAATTAGATCTTCTACATATTGTAAAAATATTTGGAAGTTATAAAATGTGCTTTTAAAACATGACATATAAGAAGTTTTAATTTCATACAAATGAGCATAAAATGTGAAAATAAATGGGAATGATAGTGTTGTCGGCACACTCCCTTTAGCTGGTATGAAAAATAAACATCACCTGCAGACTGGTTACCATAAACACACTAAAAATTACAAGAATTGATAAATTAAAAATCATTACCAAAAAACTATACTCAAACATTGAATTGATTAAAAAAGATAAGAATTAAGACCTGTTATGTAATTTTAATATAAGCATTAAAATCACTAAAAATGTATCAGAAATGTATCAAGAAGTTACCAAAACTACAGCAATGGATTATTATTATTCAGTCTAAGATGGGACAAGCAAGGGATAAAACTGAATTACTCTTAGAACATTTATTCCATGTGCTGGGCACAGTGTGGACAGGCTTCATCAGATATGCAAACTAAGTCCTACAGATCTGATCATCTGCTGTTAACAGGAAGTAAGATTCTAAGAATTCACAACCAAAATTTAAATATATTCTGACGCTTCTAATAATTTAGATGAGCACCAGGGCAATTATACTGAATTGTCCTCAGGAAAAAAAAAATCATGACTCCAGTTATAAAATATCCACAAGATACCATAATTAAAGACAGAGAGAAAATAAGAGGTTACTAGAGGTCTGAGAAGAGGAGGGGCGGACAGGACAATGTGTGTATGTCTGTGTAGGGGTAAAGAGGGGAGACAGTGGGGACAGAATGATTGAGGTTCATGGTAGCAGGGTGCTTATGTTGGACTTCAGAGATCCAAACTGGGACCCCCAGGGCCCAAACCGGAACGCCACATCCCCACAGAGACTCACAGACGGGATATGGATGCAAATAGCAAGAGGATTTATTCCAGTGCACTGGGACCGCTCTAACATGCAGGATAGAATCGGCCCCAAGGAGCAAATGGTGAAGCTTTTTATACAGTTGGGCACAAACCGAATTGGTACAAGTTGATTGGTTCCCAAATTGTTTTCTCATTTTGATAGGTAGGGGCCAGTTAACCTTTAAATTGATTATAGCAAGGTCACGGGCACCAGGAAATGTACACTTAGGGTAAAGTCCCTTGCCCAAGGCTATTAGGCGGCGGCTGTAGCTGCCGCTCATTTTAGGAATTTGGGCTGGGTCACAGTGCTCTTGAATTAAGCCTGACAATAATTGTTTTATGGTTTCTGGGGTAGGCTAGTTCTTGGAACAGGGAGTTCTGGAAAGTACTCAATAATTATTGTATTGAGTAGAGAAAGCCAGGGCCGAGGGTCTCCGGCCTCACATTTACACAATTTCCACACACGCAGATGGAGCTGAATTAGTTCTGTGCTTTGTACCTGGGTGATTTTCCTGGTTTTCACAGCTGTACATGTTGTTCTGTAAAACGCTGCCTGTGTTCAGCGAGTATCTTGAGATTTTAATATTGTTATGATCAAACCCCATGACCAAAAGCTACTCAGAGAGGAAAGGGTTTATTTTCTTCCACTTCCATGTTCTGATCACAGCCCATTGAGAAGGAACTCAGCAGGAACTCAAGACAGGAACTTGGAGACAGGAACTGAAGCAGAAGCCATGGTGGAACACCACTTTCTGGCTAGCTCAGACTGACTTCTTGTGCCATCTAGCACCTGCAAAGGGATGACATGAACCCACAGTGCACTGGGCCCTCCCACATCAATCACTAATCAAGAAAATGTCTTACAGACTAGCCCTACAGGCCAATCTTACAGGGCCATTTTCTCAAAAAGCATAAAATAAAATAAAAATTCAGTCAAATAAAAAAAAAATAAAATTTACGAAAAGTAAAAAGGCCCCCCCTTTTCCTAGATATGTCTAGGTTTGTGTGAAATTGGCAAAAACTAACCAGCACAGGTGGGGTGAATGGCACAAAGAACCTCCCAGGTCATTTCTTGTACCTTCCTAGTAGTCTAATTCCTAAAGATTTAAAAAGTTAAAGTCATTGCATAGTCACTTTTAAAACCTATAACTAATTATAGTCATTTTTATCTTTAGGAGGCATGATTGATTGCCTTGGCTGAGGGGAAAGAATGCTTCTAGCTTCACAAATCTGTGTTCCTTTTGAATGATATGAGAACATGTACCTTTTCCAATTTAAAAAATAGAAGACAACTTTAAACTATGTATAGAACTATGTATAAACTATATGTAGAAACCACCTATAGTCACTTCCCAGCAAACTTGCCCCCACTGTCTTTGTCCTGAGCACTCTCCAAGTGGAGTTAGATTTTAATTGGATTTTCCTTCTCTTCTTTATGCTTTTGTTTAAAAAAAAAGTAATTATCTTCAAATCTGTAACCACTTATAATTTCATTTAGTGTATAGCATGAGGTTTTATCTAACTCAAAATCATGTAAAAATAGCTATCTGGACTCTAGCATCTTTGGGGTTTTTTAAACGATGTTTTTATTGATCCTTTGAGAATTTTATACACTATATTTTGATCATATTCATTCCCTTCCCCAACTCATCCCAGATCCTCCCCACTTCTCTACATACGCAGCTTCACAAGTGTTTGTTCTCTCTCTCTCTCTCTCTCTCTCCCTCCCTCCCTCCCTCCTTCCCTCCCTCTGTCAACCTGCCTCTGTCACTTTAGAAACATCATGAATTCCAATTTGTGCTGGCCAACTACTCCTGGGCGTGGCGCTTGCCCTGGAGTGTGGCCAATGTACCAGCTGTTACGCAACTGCAGAAAACTGACTTCCTCTCTCCCAGTAACAATCAAATGTCAAAAGCTCCTTGACTAGAGGTGGGTCCTGGTGTCCACTTCCCTCCTCTGTGCTGGGATTTGTCTGGGCTGAGCTTGTGCAGGTCACAGTCTCTGTAAGTTCGTATGTGCGTCTGCACTGTTGTATCTGGAAACACTGTGTCTTTGACATCATCTACCAGCTCTAGCTCTTAGAATCTTTGACCTTCTTTGTTTCTATGGAACAACTTGTATAGATCAACTATCTTAAAATATATATATATATATACATATATATATATATATATATGTATATATATATTAAAAACTGTGTGCGTGCTTTCCTGTTCCACAGCACACATCTGAGTGCCAGGGGATAACTTGCAGGAATCAATTCTTTCCTCCCACTATATGGGTCCCTGAGCTAGAATTAAAGTCACCAGGCTTGCTGGCCAGTGCTCATGCCCTCCGAACTCTCCTGTCAGCCCTGTAACAAGTTTTGATATCCATTGGGACTTTTTTTCCTGGGTAAATTATTCACTTTTGAGTTATGTAGGTTTAAGTATTCTAGACGTAGTTTTTCTATATGGTATGGAAAAATCTTTTGCTATACTTTGTTTTCAGTATTTATTCTTTGACAATATAATCAATTTATCTTTTAGATTAACGGGATCTTTTTAAATTCTGACATGCGGAGTTTCTTATCTACCAGCGTGGGTTATTTGCAGATGTTCGAGACTCCTTTCATGCCTCTCACTTGGATTTAGTCATTTCCTTCTCATCGTACCAAGGCTTACTTGGTCAGGTTGTTTCTCAGCATTTATGCCTTGGGCTACAATTACCAATGAGAATAGTCTGTGTCTTCCATTATTTTAAAACTGGCTA